>PVKS010019992.1:0-37562 GCA_004027875.1 Aplodontia rufa | reverse complement strand
TTTTTTTTTTTTGGACGTGGGTTTCTCATCAGGTTGGCCTTGAACTTGCAGTCATCCTTGTTTTGAGAGCAGCCTTAAGACTGAACTTTCCTACACTCTTTTGCAAATGAGATCAGTTCCTCTAGGGAGATATTCTGAACTGTGTTTATGACCTGTCGCTTCCTCTGGGCAGTCTCTCAGTCAGAGGGTATGGACAATGGTGTTTTTCTCTCAGAGTGACACCCTTGCTTTAGAGGGTAGACACTCAGCAGAGAAAGTGCAGCAGTATCTTCTGGTTTCTAGACTTGCCTCTACCAAAAATAGGACCTATGATGAATGAGCCAGTTTTTGCAGCATGCCAGACTTGAGTTAGAGCCTCCAGTCCATGGGAGGTGGCTGGGCAGAAGAAGGGAGCTCTATCTCTTGACTGCACTTGCCCAGAACTTCGCCTGTGTATCAGGCAGTTGGTGTAGAATAAGAAATAGTGAAAGTTCTGTCCCTTCTGAGAAGATACTGCAGGTCTGACTTGGAGGTCAAAGGAGAGGGAACCTGTGTTCTAGGCTGCACCTATCTGGAGTGGAATTTCCATCATTCTCCATCAAGAGGAGGTGGAAAGGAGTGAGTGGATTATGGTTCCAACATCACAAAAGTACTGTTCTGAGTTTTAGTATATTTTCTTCATCATCTGCTTCTTCATTTGCTATGTGCCCTTAGAACTATTTCTGGAGAATTTAAAAAGAGGTGGTTGTGTTTTGTTTGTTTCAATAGCTTGGGGAGTGAAAGTATTGCTGCCATGCCAGAAACTGATCGTGCCCAGCTTTGCTCTCTAAATCTGGGAGTCAGAACTCAGCCCACAGTCTGCTTAAGCTTTTATGAACTCAAGCGTAGGATCAGTCCTGTGGTAGAGTGTCTGTGCAGAGGGCCAGATCCCTCATGTCTTCTTCTTTTTTTTTTTTTTTTGAAGAGAGAGGGACCGTGAGAAAATCAATTTTATTTAGTCTTTCATGTGGCTTTCAGTGCTCAGAGACTTCGTTGTGTACATGGTGCTGGGCTTTGAACTCCCACACTTGCACATGCCAGGCAAGCACTGTAACCGCTGAGCTCCCACTCCAGAGCCCCCTCATATCTTCTTATCCTCAAGAGAAAAAAGGCTGTCTCCCAGCCTCTGGAATCTGGACTGTCCCGGGACTTGCCTTGGACAATAGAAAGTGGTGGAAAAGACACTGAAACAGTTCTAGGCTGCAGTCTTTTTTTTTTTTTTTTAAGAGAGAATCAATTTTATTTCTTTTTTCATCTGTATTTTTGTTTCTTTGTTTGTTTTTCTGACACTTAATTGTATATGTGGTGTTGAGCCAGGTCCTCACACATGCCAGGCAAGTGGTGTAACCACTGAGCAACTGCTCCAGACCCAAGGCATCAGTCTTAAGATGAAAGTTCCTACTTACTCTCTAAGAAGCAAGCACTCGATGAGGAGAAATGCTACATGGATAACAGAGGCACCCAGCTGTGTTAGTCCGCCTTTCATCACTGTGGCCGAAATACCCAACTAGAATAACTTAGAGGAAGAAAGTTTATTTTGGGCTAATAGTTTCAAAGATTCAGTCCATGATTGACCTATTGCTCTGGGCTTGAGGTGAGGCAGAATATCATGGCAAAAGAGCAAGGCAGAAGAAAGTTTCTCATCTCATGGCAGCCAGGAAGCAGGGTGGGTGGTGAGAGAGAAGAGCCAGGACAAGATATACTCCCCAAGGGCACACCCCCAGTGACTACTTCCTCCTGCCACCCCTACGTGCCCACAGTTACCATGAGTAGTCCGTTCAAATTCTTTTATTCAATTTTATTGAGCAGTTGAGTTGTCGTACAATCATAGATGCACATGTAATAACAATATGATATGCCCCTGATCCTAATCCAGAATCACCCCATTACCTACACCCCAGTCTCTTGATTCTTCTATATTTCCCCATTACAGATATAAATGTCTATATACATATAATTTTATACACACAGATGTGTATATATATAAGTAGGCATTTTCCAGAATTAAATGATTGCATAAGTATCATTTGGCTTCTCAGAAAGTAAAAGAGTAACATTATTGATTCCCCCCCTAGATCCCTCACCCAAGCCTGGGTTTTGCTCTAGCTCATTTAAATTATTAATCCATCAAATGGATTAATTCGCTGATAGGTTACAGCTCTCATAATCCAGTCTTTTCACCTCTGAACATTGCTTCATTGCCTAACACAAGAGCTCTTTGGGGGACATTTTTAGATCCAAATCATAGCACCTTGTGTGGCAGTCAAATATGTTCTTTCAAGAGTCTATAATATTCAGCTGGGCATGGTGATTCATGCCTATAATCCCAGTGACTTGGGAAGCTGAGGCAAGGATCACAAGTTTGAGGCCAGCCTCAGCATCTTAGAAAGACCCTAAGCAACTTAGTCCTCATCTCAAAAAGTTTTTAAAAAGCTGGGGATGTAACTAAGTGGTAGAATGCTGCTGAGTTCAATCCTACTACCCTACCCCCACCAAAAAAAAAAAAAAAAGATTCTGCTACATTCAGTGATTAATCTTGTGTAATTGGAAGCTGGGGGCCCAGTGTGATGGTACATACCTGTAATCCCAGCAGCTCAGGACGCTGAGGCAGGAGGACCGCAAATTCAAAGCCAGCCTCAGCAACTTAGCAAGACCCTAAGCAACTTGGTGAGACTCTGTCTCAAAATAAAAAATTAAAATTGGACTGGGGATGTGGCTTAGTGGTTAAGCATTCCTGCATTCAATTCCTGGCACTCAAAAAAAATTTTTTTAAATATAAATAAATAAATAAATAAATGGATGCTGGGGAAGGAATGGAACTTATTCTAGTGCAGGGCTGAGGTTCAATAAGGATAAGCCATCACTAGATTTGTCAAAAGGAAATAACCTCTTTGAGAATATACATTCCACATTATCATATTTCTCTCTCAGACTTGGAAGAATTGTCCATATGGCTGGGTTTCTCTTCTTTTTAAGGATACTGGAGAAGACAATTGGATCACATCTCTGCTCACCTCAGGTCTTATGCTCAGAACAACCCTGAATTCCGGACCTTGATTGCAGAACCCAGGATGGGAAAGGTGGGTGAGATGAAGCTTCCATTCCAGAGCATCTATGAGATCAGCCTTCCTTCAGGACTTTGCCTGAAGTTGCATGTTGCTTAGCTCCTTTCCCCTCCCTGCTCCACCTTCCACCCTTTCTTAAATTCTCCCCTGTGAGTTCTGCCCTAATAAATCGCTTACACATGAAAACTGCCTCAGGGTCTCTTTCTGGGACACCTGGCTTAAGATGGTAAAATTCTGAACATCTCATGTTTGGATGACATGTGCTGTGGCAGAAATTCCAATGGCTGGAGCTAAAAGACCCAGAGAAGTTAAGTCCAGCCAGATTGTGGATTTGAAGCACAAGTAGTTTTTTGTTTTGTTTTATTTGTTTGTTTGTTTTTTGTTTTTTTAGAGAGAGAGAGAGAAAGAAAGAATCAATTTCATTTATTTTTTCATCTGGCCCTTGTTTCCCCAACACTCAGTTGTGTATGTGGTGCTGGAGCTTGAACACAGGTCCTTTTGCGCATGCCAGGCAAGTGCTCCAACCGCTGAGCCACGGCTCCAGCCCTAAATCACATTTTGTTAATATATAACAGCAATAGTATCATAAGAGCAAGAGTTCCCATTTAATAGTACACTCTGTCATCACTGTGTTCACCAATCTAGTTCTCATAACAAACCTACAGAGGAGGACTGTTACCTTTGAGGCAGTTGTTTTTAAATGGCCATAGGTTCTTTGAGTCTTCCTTCAAACAAACATCCTGTTGAATCTGAGTTGGCTGGTGACTGTTCAATGGAGAGCATGGTAGAAGCGATTCTGTGGGATTTTCAAAGCTTACTCACCTAAGACCAGGTGGCTTCCTTTTACTTGTCATACCCACCTCTTGCACTCCTTCAGTGTGAGAAGCCCAAGCCATGTAGAGTAGCCACATGTAAATGGGCCAGTCTGCAGCCGCAGCTGAACACTGTCCTCAAGTCATCCCAGCTCAGGAGCCAGGCACATAGGTGGCCAGGCTCTAGATGTTTCTAGCCCCCATGCATCCAGCCACCTTTAGCCATTTATGTCTTCCCAGCTGAGGCCTCAGACAGGAAGAACAGAGAGAAGCTATCCTTGCTGTGCCCTGTCTGAATCCATGAACATGCTGTAGTGGTGATTGTTTAATGGCACTATATTTGGGGTAGTTTATTACACTGTGGTAGGTATCCAGAACAAGCCTTAGTGACACCTAGGATAACTGAGGTTCAGAGAAGTTTGGTGACTGTGAAAGAGTGCCCTGCTAGGTCTCAGGGCATTAAGATTTCAAGCAGGTCTGTCATATCCCACACCTCATGCTCTTTCTTTAGCATTAGATTACCATTGTAGAGAAAACTCAGTTTAAGGACCTATCCTCTGTTTATTCCAATACTAATCAGCCTGTCCACTCCTTTGCCAGCAAATAGCTAACGTTGAATGTCTCATTTGCAAGTATCGTTCAGTTTCCTTTGATAAGCTTTTTTGGTAGCTTATAACTTCTTTAGCCTAAGCCAGAGGTCTGCAAACTGTGGCCTCTGCGACAAATCTGACCTATTATCCAGTTTTTTGGTTTTGGTTTTTGTTTGTTTTTACTTTTTTTTTTTTTTAAGAGAGAGGGACAGTGAGAGAAAGAGAGAGAGAGAGAAACAATTTTTATTTAGTTTTTCATGTGCCTTTTGTTGCTCCAAGACATCATTGGGTACATGGTGCTGGGGTTTGAACTCATGTACTTGGACATGCCAGGTAAGCGTCATAACCGCTGAGACACCACTCCAGCCTGTTTTTTTTTTTTTTAAAGAGGGACAGACAGAGAGTGAGAGAGAGAAAGAGGGAGGGTTTTTGTTGTTTTTTTTTTTAATCTGGTTTTTGTGTTTCCTCCACTTAATTGTGTATGTGGTGTTGGAGATCAAACACAGGTCCTCATGCATGCTAGGCAAGCACTGTATGGCTGATGTACCTCTCCAGCCCCTACTATCAAAATTTTATTGGATCAGAGCTGTATCTACTCATTTACATGTTATTTGGCTGCTTTGTACTTTAACAACAATGTTAAGTGTTCATGACAGAGAATTTATGGCCCACAAGGCCTTAAAATATTTATTGTATGACCTTTTTCAAAAACATTTGCTGCCCCAGTGGAATCTAAATTTGTTCCACTGCTTTCAAAGAAAGCTGATCAATTGTGATTCTTGTCTTTTACTTTCCTCCCCTCCAGCCACCTGGTTACCTTTTCCAAGGTGATAACATCCATCATATGGTTTGATTAAAGTATATCTCTTGAAGAAAATATAAATTTGGATCTTTCTTTCTTATCCAGCATGAAAGTCTCTGCCCTTTGATTGAAGTATTTAGTTCATTTATAATTAATGAAATTTTATAGATATGGCTAAAATTGGATCTATCATTTTGCTCTTAGTTTTCTACTTATCTAGTTTTTTTTCCTCTGTTTATCTGTTTATGCCACCTTTTATGTTAAAAATATTTGACTAAATTTGGAGTTTAACTTCTCAATTTCTAGGCTATTCCTCAAGGCAATGAATCCTATACCCCCAATTGTGAATTCTCTTTAAAACACTTTCAGCAGGGCTGGAGCAGTGGCTCAGCGGTTAAAGTGCCTGCCCAGCATGCATGAGGACTCAGTACCACGTACAACTAACAGTTAGAGAAACAAAGGCCAGATGGAAAAATAAAAACTGATTCTCATTTTCTCTCTCATTGTCTCTTTCTCTCTTTTTAAATAAATAAATAAATCTTTTTATCACTGGGCACAATGAGGCTTGCCTGTAATCCCAGCTACTTAGGGGGCTGAGGCAAGAGGATTGCCACATTTGAGGTCAACCTGAGCAACTTAGTGAGACCCTGTCTCAGAATAAGAAAATAAAGAGGGGAGGTGATTTTGCTCAGTGGCAAAATGCCCCTGGATTCAGTGTTTCCACTACTACCAATTAATTAACTAAAATTCTTTTAAAAGCTTATCTCTGCTACTGTCCATGAAGATGGCTGTGAAGTTAGCATCAGACTGAATTATATTCAAGTCTCAAACAAGGTAAGTAAATCTTTAGAATTTATTCACTTGAAAACCAACCAAACTAGTAAATTTATGGAAATACTTTAGTCTGATCCATACAAAGGAAGAGTTTCAAATATTATGAAACTTGCCTACAGATAAGCAATTCCATAGAATTAGATAAAGACTTGAGTTAAACCTCAACCAAATTCAGCTTTTAGGTGCACAAAGATATGTAGGAATGGGAATTATTACCCACCCTTGGTCCTGTAGTTCTCTGACTTGTTCCTACTCACTGTAATCTAATAAATGTCTGTGATACCACTGATTCAGGGAAAGACTAAAAAGAAATGTTTGCAGATTGGCGCTTTGACCTATTTGCTTTGTATAAAACAAACCAAGCTTTGGAGTCACATCTCCCTTTATCTTGCCTCTTATTATAGTGACTGGAGCATTGCCACAGAACCTGTAAGTATATGACAAACATTAATTGGTTGATATTAGCAGCTTTAGCTTCATTGGACAAGTCAAAATATTCAAAATAGTGATCAATGGATTGAGATGGAAAGAAGGCAAGCAAAAGAAAGGGAACTAACATTTATTAGGCCCTGGCTGTGTGCCCATCAAAGTACTAATAATGTTAAAATTAGGATAAGATTGCCTAGCACACACAAGGCCCCGAGTTCGGTCCTCAGCCCTGAAAAAAAAAAAAAAAATTAGGATAAGATGCAGTCACAGTGGCACATACCTGTACTTGGGATGCTGAGGTAGGAGGATAACAAGTTCAAGGCCAATCTTAGCAACTTAGCAAGACCCTTACTAAAATTAAAAAAGAAGAGGAGGCTGGGTATTTAGCTCAGTGGTAAAGCGTCCCTGAGTTCAATCCTTAACCCCCTCCCCCACCCAAAAAAAAAAACAGCTAAACATGGGCCTGCAGAGACTGGAAGTATCAAATTGGCTAATGCACATGGAAGTGCTTTGAATCCAAGCGAGACGCTAGTGCTTTGTTTTTGGTTGCATGGCCGTGTGCCCTTTCATGGCATTAGTCCAGGTGGATACAGAATCCCTGTCCAACCTGTGTATATCGTCTCATTTTATAGACAGTGGTTTTACCTTCTTTTGCTTTCACAACACACCTCTAAAGTAGGTCATAACAGTTCCACTTTGTAGGTAAGGAAACTGAGGGTCAGAGAAGAGGGTCAGAGAAGTTAAGTAGCTTGCTTCTTCCAAGGTCACTAAAGCCAACAGAACCAGGAATCAAATTGCAGCCTGAAGCCTCCCCATCATGTCACCCTAATTCCAAGACACTGAAGCTGAAGAGATTACAGCCGGGGAAGGACCCAGTTACTCATAAATGATATAGTGGTAATGGCAGAAGCCTGTCGGCAACCTGTTGTAATGGTCCCTGTGGACAAAGAGGGTCATGGATGTAGTGACAGAGAAGAGGAAGGGCCAGCTGAGGCAAAATGGACAGTGCAACCTGGGGCTCTGAGGGAAGAGTCAAAAAAGATGTCCAGGCCTGAGGCTTGACCGTCTGGACAGACAGAACCTTCTATCTGTAATGAGGAGGAGCAGGTTAGCAGGGAGATCATTCCATCTGTTGAGACCCAGCAGACCTATCATTCACGGTGCTTGAATTGTTTTCATTGGCCAGAACCTGTACTTCAGCAAGGCACTGAATTTCAGTGACCACTTCCTGAGCAGCGTCACCGAGGGTGGTAATGGGCTGTACAGCAGCAGATCCAGCTTAGGTGAGTTATTCCATTCCAATACTTTTCAATTGACCAGGAATACATTGTTTTGGCAAGGACAGCAGAGAGTTGCATAAAATCTGCCAACCCAATCATGAATCTTACTATTAAGTTCCAGCCATTTTATCTGGCTGAGACTTAAGTCCTTCACAGGCCCGGGAGGGATTCATTAGTGAGGATGGCAAGGGAGGTGCTCTTTTCAGCCTAAAAACTGAAATCTTGTTTCCCTCCTTCCCACTCATCCTCATCCTCTGGCTCCTGGACAGGGGAATTGCCCTAGAAGTCCCTTCTGCCAGGTTTAATCAAATGAGAATTTCTACAAAAGCCATACTGTCCTTCTGCCTTTTGAGGGCATGCTAGCCCATGACGTGCATGGGGTGGGGGTGGGATCACTGTGGTCCGTGATTCTTTGTCATTTCAGTGAGCGACTGCAGCCAGAGTATCTCAGATGCCACTGAAAAAATCAAGAGGATGAGGAATCTCAAGACCAAAAAATTTCACAAAAAGAAAGAGCACCTTATAGTATGTTCTCCTTGGTTTTTCTGGCTATATTCTTCAACCTATCATTTTAATGTTTTTTTTTTTTTTTGCATTTTTAAATGGAATACTTTCTCATTTTCTGTTCCTTTTTTATAATAGCATATTTATATTTTACAGACGGAGAATCCTTTACAATATCTCAAGACTGTGGATTAGAATTAAAGTTTTCACAGTTTCCCAAATCATTTTTTTGTTTGTTTGGTTTTTTGAAAAAAAATTTTTTTTGAACCATTTTTTTTGTCTTCTGGAATCAGTTCTGCATGCCCATCATTCTCTGCCTTGTATTTGATTTGACTCAAATATGTAATGATCCTTGGTTGTCTGGTCATTTGACAAATGAAGTGCTAGTTGGATTAGCACTGGTGCCTGGTGTGAGTGTTCAGCAGGGGTGTGTGGGTCTGAAGTCCCTATGTAGGCAGATGGTTATTCTGTGGGACAGTTTTCCTGGTGGTATTGGGCAAGGGTCAGGAGAAAGCTTTTGGGACCCCTACTTTATCAGTGCAGAAGATCTTTCCTTGGTGGCAAGGGTGTCAGAGGTGTGACATATTCTGAGTTTTAGTCCTGCATGGAGCTGTCTTTCCTCTCTTATCCTCCCTACCCTCCCCTATGTTCCAGAGGTCTGAACTCTAATTCTCCCTTTTTGGGCCCCAGTGCTCCCAGGAGAAGGCTTTGTTGAGCAAATCATGTACATTCTAGAAAATAGCTGTCAGGATTTAACAGAGTGCAGGAGCTTTCTGCTCACATGGGAGAGGAGAGAAAGGGCATCTTAGCTACTCACAGTGAGCCTTTTAGTAGTACACTCACTCATGCGTTGCGTTCGACCTGCACCAAATATACCTACCGTCCTTTGTGATTAACTAGTTTTTTCAGGGAACCCCTGGAAAGAAGACTCAGGCCTCTGGTGTCTTCAGCTGGTTTTTCTTTGCTTTGATTTCTCTGTCAATCAGATTTCATCAACTTTCAGTCTTGAAATACCTCAAAATTACTGATACACTAGTGGTAGATACCCTGTCAGAGTTTCTTACAGCTGTTAGAGTTTTGCTTTTTAAAAATATACACCATGGCCAGGCTTAGTGGCACAGACCTGTAATCCCAGGGGCTCAGGAGACTGAGGCAGGAGGATCCCAAATTCAAAGCCAGCAATTTAGTGAGGCCCTAAGCAACTTAGTGAGACCCTGTCTCTAAATAAAAAATAAAAAAGCTGGGGATGTGGCTCAGTGGTTAAGTGTCCCTGGGTTCAATCACTGGTACCCAAAAAAATATAGATAGATAGATAGATAGATGATAGATAGATAGATAAATAGATAGATACACCATGTATGAAAAATATATGTATGTATGTACACATGTAAATATATATAATGTGTGTGTATGTGAATAATTCCGAAAGGGTTTAGGAGAAAGGGATGGTGGATTCCCTTGCTCTGTCCCCCACCTTGCATTTGGTTAGTCCTCTTTGATTTCAGGACAGAGAACAGCAATCAGGAGCAGCAAGCCTAGAGAGATGGAGATGGACACAGTGTGGTGCCTTCGCTC
Source organism: Aplodontia rufa (assembly GCA_004027875.1). Classification (NCBI taxonomy): domain Eukaryota; kingdom Metazoa; phylum Chordata; class Mammalia; order Rodentia; family Aplodontiidae; genus Aplodontia; species Aplodontia rufa. The sequence goes on along the minus strand of PVKS010019992.1, from coordinate 27,653 downwards.
CACCCTGGGTTCCACCAGTTGCTTAGAGGCTCCTCTGTTATGCATGCCCTAGCCACTTAGCTTGCATCATGATTTCTCCAAAGGCAGGAGCACTGTTCTTTCCACCCCACCCATGACCCCTGCATGTGCTTTGCATGTAATCAACATCAATAAATTTGGGAAGGAGACATTAGAATTTTTTTTTTTAACTTGAACTGGGGCGGTGGTACATGCCTATAATCCCAGTGACTCAGGAGGCTAAGGCAGGAGGATTGCAAGTTCAAAGCCAGCCTTAGTAACTTAGCGAGGCCCTAGGCAACTTAGTGAGACCCTAGCTCAAAATAAAAAATAAAAAGAGTTGGGGATGTGGGTCAGTGGTTAAACACCCATGGGTTCAAGCCCTAGTTTAAAAAAAGAAAGAAAGAAAAGAAAATTTTTCACTTTAATTGCTTATGATTATTTTTGCTGTCCACTCCTACCATTTTGAAATAGGTTATAAGCATAAGAGAAGAGAAGATATAGAGTTCCATGAACTTAACACTTTACAGCTTTGGAGGCTACCCATTATTCTGCATGCAGCCTGAATCTCCCATTGCTATGTGCATTTTCTTTCTCATGTACATTTAGTGTCTCAGTATCAGCAGCTCTTTCATTCACTAATTCATTCATTACTTTTGAGCCCCCATATACCAGGCATGATTCTAGGTTCTGATAATAAAATGTAAACCAAAGACATAAAGATCTCAGACCTCATGAAACAAATATTCTAGAGGATTCTAGTACATTTTTCCATCAAGAGCTGAATTCAGTATAAACAAGCACTCCCCTCAGACTCCTCCTGGGATTAACTGATGAAAGTGCAGTACCTTATTCCAAGATAGCAGAGAGATGGGGTGGCAAAGTGGGGGTGATACAGCCTGGACCCAGCATGTTCTGAAAAGCTTAGAGGCCCAGGGAGCCAGGAGGAGCAGGCTTTATTTCCACTCCACACACAGGGCAGTCATGGTCTTGCTTGAAATCTATATATAAAGATAAATTTCATAGCATTTTGAAAATATAAAAGATAAGTTAAGATTTCTGACCATAAATAACAGGGGCTCTTTTTCTAAACATGAGGTTGCCTATGGAATCACTCATCTCTTGGGCAAACATGGATTCTGAACCATGGGTTCTGATAAGTATGATAATACTTAGGCTGACATTGAACACTTTATAAAGCGTACCAAGTAAATTTTAGGTATTCATCTGGCTGCTTTTCATAGAAATATACATAATGGAACTAGCCTGGAATTTCTGGGGTTTTAAGAGGTTTCCCATTGCAACCCCTGCCCTTAATAATATAAAGAAATGTTAGTGTGGTGACATCACCCAAGGCAAGGTTTTGGAGACCAGCAAGATTATCTTAGATGTATATGTTTGTGCTGCTGACTGTTAAAGACCATGTGCACGTACACAAAAACACACACATATCCATATGCACATGTGTATACTCTCACGGTCACGCACACCCATCCGCGTAGCTCAGAACTCAACTAAAATGACATTGCTAAGCTTGGAGAGGAAGCATTTGCCAGGCTCAAAAGCCTGGGAATCAATAGTACAGATATTTTTAGGAAATGAAAATGACCATGTTTTATAATCCTGCAGGTTGAAAACAGACTTCTGCTGGAGGAAATCGGCCCCACAGGAGAAGGAAGAATCTCTGTGCTTGAACAGCTGCTGGAGGAAGTGAGTGTGACCAGAGCAGGTCTCTCTGCAGAGCTCAGTCTGCCATTCCACTTGCCACCAGTTAATTAAAAATTAGTAATGGATAGTCAAAAACTGCAGTTATTGGGGCTAGAGGGGTGGCTCATTGGTTGGAGCACTTGCCTGGCATGCATGAGGACCCCTGTTCGAGCCCCAGCACCAATACACAGCTAAGTGCCGAGAAACAAAGACCAAATGAAAAAATAAAGTTGATTCTCTCTTTCTCACTCTCTCCCCCTCTCTCTCAACAACAAAACTACATTTATTGTTACCTGTTGCTAATTTTTATAGAAGAAAAAAATAGGCAAGCACACATGAGCCCAAGTAACACGCATGAGGCTGGACAGAATCCCTGCTCCATGATGCCTGGGTTTCCTGTTAAAACAAAGTAGGGCCAGGGTGCAGCTCAGTGGTAGGCACTGCCTAGCATGTGCAAAGTCCGGGGTTTGAGCCCCAGCATGGAAAATAAAAGAGAAGAGCATGAAGAAGATGAGCAAGGGGGTAGGAGGTGGGGAGGAGGAGAAAAAGAAAAAGAAACAATGCCTATCCTGTTGAGGGGAACTGAAGTCTATATAGAGGTCCATTATAGGCTGAGCCTTAAAGATCCTGATTTCTTCCTTCATTCCATATAAACTCAACTTAGTTCCATCAGTTCTTTAACAGGACATTTGTTGTACTTGATAGGATGGCAGTTGGACAATACTGAGTTCAGGGGTTTGTAGCAAGTTTCTCCTTTTCTCTGTTCTTCAGGGTGCAGACCCCAATTGCAGTGACAATGAAGGTCGACCTGCTGTTATTGTAGCTGTTGTGAATAAGCACCATGAAGCCATTCCGGTCCTCGCACAGAAAGGAGCAGACATTGACCAGCAGTGGGGACCGTAAGTGAAAGGACAACTGAGGTGTTCTGTCCTAGCCAGCTACAGTTCATAGAGCTCTGCTGCGGCAGAATCAGTCTACACACATGCCCTGTCCAATTTGAACTACTTACAGGTCCATTTAAATCTATTTTGGCCTTAATAAAAGGTCTAAGTTTCTGTTTTCCAAAACAAAATTTGAAAAATGAGCTGTTGGGTTGCTAAATTTACTAACTTATAAATGGTAGTATATTGTGTTTATTGATGAATTTGTATTTTTCTGTGGCCAGCAAATCCTTAGCTCTTGGATTGTGAAGCATCGTTTTCATTATGATCCACACTGTTAAGATCAATACTAAGGGAAGAGAAGCCCCAGTATGTTCCCAATAGACATACACCCATGAGGTTAACACAAAAAGAAAACATTCGTGTTTGACTCTGGATGCTAACACCACAGGGGTCTAGTACATCTTAGCTCACCACATGATCTCCTGTTGCCTTGGTTTCCCACCTGTGAAACAGGATAAATAGGTCCCAAATCATGTTACTTGCTGGTCTTGGTGCAGTCCAACTCTATGACCTTCCCTCCCAGCCATAGGATTCTATTCTCTTGAAACTAAATACTTTGAAATTAGGATTGGAAAGTTCCTTGAGTGTGGGTCATTCATGTTAACTCATCCCCCTCTGGACTAGTTGTTATAATAGAAGTCTTCTAGGAACATCACAGGCTTCTAATGCTACTGACTGCTGATACCTACTAAGTCAAAAGTCAAGGTCAAGGTCTGGGTCAGTGAAACATGTACTGTGTAGGTAAAGCCACCACAGGAGCCAAGAGTCTCATAGTTTTGCTTCTATTATTCTGCTTAAAACTTTTTTCTGATGTTTTTATCTAAAATGCATCCCTGTTATTGTGCATTTTTTAAAGTTTCTCCCCAAGAAAACCACTATATTGTTAGATACTAGCCCTTTTAAATTTTTTGTTCTAGAGCAGAATATTGGTGTAAAACTTTGATGCCTGGAATTTACTTTCTCGAGTTTTCTTAGGGTTTACATTCATCATACTCTGTCAGCTTCTTCATTCATCCCACACTGTTATTGTCATTAATGATACAGTAGTACTATTCTATCATTGAAGAAATGATGCCATCTTGTTCAATGTTAAGGTATACTTTACATTTTTATAAAATAGATGAGTTCTTTTTTTGTTTTAAGAGAGAGTCAATTTTATTTATTTCTTCATCTGGCTTTTGTTTTTCTGATACTTAGTTGTGTATACTGTGCTGGGGATCGAACCCAGGTCCTCAAGCATGCCAGGCAAGTGCTCCAACCACTGAGCCAAGTCTGCAGCGCCTAAATGGGTTTTTCTTATAGCACTTAAGCATAATGTTTTGTGGTTGACACAAAAGTTAGTCCTTGAATTGATGCTTAAGTTTTATGAGTCCTGGCTTTATGAACAAGCCACGAGAAGACAAAACTACTCCAAATCTGGTACTGAGTAGAAGTTTTATTGTGGTCTTTCTCAGTTGCCACTTCACCACCATTCTGCAAAGTGACGTTGATCTACGTCTAATCTCAATGCATGTTTAGTGAACGAGACACTGGCTCTGCCTATCCATCTGAATGCTGTATAGCGTGGCCCGTCATCACTCCCACTGCATTATCAAGGGTACCATAAGCAGCATTAGCTCATGCAGGTGATGAGAGGGGAGAAAAGCAAGACTGGAGGGCATTCCCCCAAATAAAACACAGAGATCTTCCTTTTCAATGTGTGTCAGTAGAGAAAAGCAGATTTTTCCCTCTGAAAGCTAAGTGCTGCTAAATCTGGTTCATATCTGTTAGAAACGTTTCTGCTGAGTCAGTCTGGCCTCTGCATCATAGCTGGACCTCAGTATATCCAGGAGCACCAACCGCAGATTCCATCCATCCTTCTTCTCTCACAAATAGGTCACTCAAAGATCTGGCCTTCCTGTCCAAGAGGCTCAGGAAGTTGTTCTTTAGCAAAAAGGATTACAAGGTTCTCTCACATCCTGAGCATGTTTGAGTAGTAGATACAAGGTGGTCTCTGCATGAGATAGTTTCCATTAAGTAGCTTGGTAGGCGGCCAAAGCCCCTCCATAGTGTTTCCAGGTCCCAGGTTTATATCATTCCTAGTAGAATAAACCGTAGTCAACCCAAAGGGAATTAAAGATAAAATCACACCCTCCACCAAGGCTCATGCCTCTTATCCACAGACTCAGAAACACAGATTCAAAGTCTCACTGGGAGAGGGGCACAGAAAAATGCTGTTGCTTTTGAAAAATAGCTGCCCTTCTTTGCCTGACTAACAATTAAAAACATTCAGTCTCATGGCTCTACTCCAGTAGCCAGATGAGGAAGATGCAATCATCAGTCTCCTTAGAGTACAGCTGTGGACATTTACAGGTTGAGTGTCCTGAATATGGCAATCTGAAATTCAAAATGCTCCAAGACCTGAAATATTTTAGAATCAACATGACTCCATAGTGGAAAATTCCCCACCTAACCTCATGTGATGGATCACTGTCAAAACACAGGATCACTAAAAATGTGTAGAATTACCTTCAAGCTATGTGTATAGAGTGTATATGAAATACAAGTGAATTTTGCGTTAATACTTGGGTCCCATCCCGATGATATCTTATTATGTATATATGCAAATATTCCCAAATAAACAAAAATCTGAATGCTTCTGGTCTTGAGCTTTTCAGATAGGGGATACTCAACTTGTATTCTATCAGGTAATTCAGGGTTTACAAGGAGAAACTACCTTAATCCACCATAATATTTAGATTTAAATAAATAGTTTGTACATTAGTGGTAAAGTTTCTTCAAAACACACTGTGGAAAACCACAGTGTACCCTCTGTACAAACCATGCTCTAGAAGGTCTGTTAAGGTATAATTCCAGGGCTGGAGCGGTGGCTCAGAGGTTATGGCGCTTGCCTCGCATGCTCTAGTACACAAATTCAAACCCCAGCACCATGTACACAGCAAAGTGTCAGAGGAATGAAAGTCACATGAAAAACTAAATAAAAATTGCTCTTCTCTCTCTCTTTCTCTCTCTCTCTCTCTGTCCCTCCCTCTCTTTAAAAAAAAAAGATATAATTTCAAGCTACTCAGTAGAACAAACTCACAGGATATCACTTGTACTCAGAAGCATGGGGTTCTGTTAAGAAATTATATGCCCTCTAGTGACCTTGCCATATTGGAGTTCAGTTGTTTGAGGAGCAATGTCCAAACTCAGAGTTTGCACATTAGAGAATCACAATATAGCATTTCCCCATACTGGACTGTTACATAGGAAATAGCCAACACAGAAGATCTAGGCCATCAGCAAACACCCACCTATTCAGTAATTAAAGTGATTAAACTGCTCTCAGTTTGGGGCAGGAAGGAAGAAGACCGTAAGTCTACTCAGCAGATGGTAAACATCTTCCCAAGGAACTTTCGATGTGAAGGGCTCACTGCAGGTTCATCTGCAGATGTGGGCACTGGGTGGTGGTGTCAAGGGAAGAAGCTGGGCTGGGAGAGCACAGACCTTCAGTTGCTTCCATCGTTTCTATTCCAGTCATGACTCCCACCTTCCCTCATTCCTGCCACCTCTTAATCAGGAGCCTTTCAGGAGTTCAGGTACCACCCCTTCCTCCATTGTAATCACCTACTTCACCCTCACTAGGTCAAACCAGACCAGGAAAGGTGGAGACAACCCAGCATTTTAGCAATTTATGCTCTCCTGCCCTTTCAGGCTTGCCCCTTACATTCTAAGATTGGTGATTATTTTCAGATCATGCAAGCAAAATTCACTCAGACAACAGCCATTTGCACCACACAAAAATAGGAGCTTTCTCCCTGAAAATTCAGTTACTATACAGACAATACCTTAGAGATCTAAGCCAAAGTTGAGTCTTTGTCCAATATATTTCATAAATTCTTGCAGGAAATTTACTAAAATAGTATTTATTAGCATTTATTAAATCAGCTACAAACCAGATCCTCATGGGTTTCTCACATTAAAAATAAATTCGTTTCTAGAATTTTTTTTTAATTTTTATTGAGTTTTTCACATGGCTTTCGTTGTTCTGACACAGTTGTGTACGTGGGTGCTGGGGTTTGAACCTGTGTACTTGCGCATGCTGGGCAAGCTCTGTAACCGCCAAGCCACCGCTCCAGCCCCCTCGTTTCTAGAATTTTTACTGTAGTATCAAAGCTTACTGCCCACCACAGTATTCCTCTAAGGGAAGAACCGGAGAGGGGAGATTCAAGGGATTTTCCCAGGCTAGTTAAATGGATTAGTGAGTAAAACCAAGGCCCCTTTGGTCACATTGACCTCTCCAGTTTCCTGATGATGCTACCTAAGGATTTATCCAGGCATGTTTTCCCCCCACAAACAGGCTCAGAAATACAGCGCTTCATGAAGCAACTCTGCTTGGCCTGGCAGGAAGGGAGAGCGTCGTGACTTTACTGGGGTATGTTCCCTGGCCTCGGTGGATGCTTTTGAGGGTCACAGTGATGATTTTAGAGAAACCTCAGTTCTTAAACTGCTATCACTCTAAAGTAGGGACGTCACCATCTCACCATGTCCCCTAGGTCATGTTGTCCCCATTAAACACTCTTTGTTGTAAGACTCTGGTGCAAGGGGAGCCAATGGCTAGGCTTGACAATTAAATATTTTGAAATTACACAGCCCCATAAAATGTCCCAGGCTATAGCCAAGCCTGAGAGCTGAAGTCATATGGTGGCCTCCTGGAGACAGGTTTGGGAGGTGGGACCAGGAGATGCTCACACTGAACTCTGTGACAGAAGAGTCAAACCCTCAGGGTCATGAGCCTGAATCCTTCCGAGACCTTCCATTTCTCCATTTCCTTTGCAGATGCAATGCAAGCATCCAAAAGAAGAATGCAAGAGGCCAGACTGCGTATGACCTGGCTCTGGAAACTGGAGATGACCTCATCACCACACTCTTTGCTGCTAAATTTAGCCAGGAGCTTGAGGACAAACTCCCCCAGTCCAGGAACCTCAGCCTGGAGGACTGTTAGACTTGAGGCCTAACCTGAGGCTATGGGGCTTCACTGAAAGAAACCATCCAGCTCTGGGTGTTCTTTCTTTCTGAAATGTATATTTGAGGCTGGGAATTGAGGTTGAGAGGAGTCATGAGGGGTATGTGTGTTGCTGGAGATTGAATCCAGGACCTTGCACATGTTAGGCAAGTTCTTTACTACTAAAATATATCCCACCCCTTTTTAATTTTCTTTTGAGACAGGGTCTCACTAAGTTGCTGAGGCTGGCCTTGAACTTGCAGTCCTCCTGCTCTAGCCTCCTGCGTCACTGGAATTACAAGTGTATGACACCACACTGGCTTCTTTTTGTTTTGTTTTGTTTTTTTAAACTGCTATAAGGCACTAATACCACATGGATGATTCCCAGTGTACCTTGGATTGTGATGAACTAAATGTATGCTTTTTAATGGTTTATTGCTGGGGTTTTAGGAATTTGACTTTTAGTTTTTATTTTTCAATGCATAATATTTGTACATGTTTCAAAGCTAAACTGTATACAGTTCCATGTAGTGAAGTCTCCCTCCCAGCCCTGTCCCACCACTCCCTTCCTCAGAGGCACCATGACACTGTCAACTGTGTCTTTCCAGCAGTAGTACAGGATTAGATAGGCATGTGTGTATGGTGTATGTACATGTATCCTTGGAGTATGCGTAAAATATATATAGTACTATATATGCTTCCCCCTTTTAACACAAAATAATGACAAACTACACAGTGTTCTGCACCTTGTCTTGTTTTGCAAATGTATCTTGTAGGTAGCTCAGAGTTAGTATATAAAAGTTGAGCTCATTTAAGCTTTTATGTTGAACTCATCATTACTGCTACCATTGTGGTTTGTTGCTTGCTTAACAGATCAGCTTTGAATAAGCTATTTGCAGGAATGTGTAATTTTGACTTGTGGAACCCCTGTGTTATTCTGTTAATGTATGTGAATAGGATATTTATTAATTTGGAATAATTAATCCAACACAATAAATAATAGACCTGGTGGTGGTAGTTACTGTTATCATAACCTGCTCTTTTTTTCCCAGGTTGGGTGGGTGGCTGTAGGGAAGACAGGGGGTTCAGTGTCATTAGGACATAAGCCCCCATGGGGCTGGGCTGGAGCTGGCACTTGCTTCCTCCTGGGTCAGCCTGTCAGCAGTCTGTGTAAGATAAGCTGCTTGTGTGGGTGACCAGTGTCCAGAAGGACCAGGGAGTGTGATCATCTGTTTTGGTTGGTGTTTGGTGGTTTACCTTGTGGCCACTTGACATAGGTAAGACCACCTTGCCCACAATTCTCTTCCCTTATGATTTCCTTCAGAGTTGGACCCAAGAGAAATTGCATGAGATTTGGAAGTTGGAAGAGAAACTAGCCTTCACACTTTGTGGGGCCCTAACAGCGGCTGCAGCTCACATCCTACAGGCTCTGGAATCAACAGTGGTGGTTGAATGGGGAGGTAATGGAGATCAAGACCATTTTCCCTAGACCTAGAAATCAGGGAGGGCCCCATGGGTCCCCAAAACAACCACCTCGAGGGTCTTGCAGAAAACTCTAATACTCTAGTGCAGGAGCCACATCTTGGGCTTTCCATGCACCCACTTGCCCTCCAAACCCAAGCAGCCCCACGCACCATCTGACCAGACTCAAGAACCCACATCTATGTCTCATGCTAGGGTTCTTTAGAATCAAACCTCATTTAAATCAGGACTAAAAAATGAAAAGTTTAATATTTAAGATGCCAGAACACACTTTCTAATGAAATCCTACAGGATTACATGAAATGCTTTATAAATAGTGAGCTACATACTTTCAGGAAAATTAAACTCATTTTAAGGCAAGGTCTTCCCAATTTCAAAAATCATGTTCTCTCTATCCTTCATGAAGTTTTCTTCTTTTCTAATGACACTATATCTTGTCTCAATGAGAGAGCAGAGCTACTCTGAGGAATATGGAATAACGGACTTACTAAAGGCGCTCGATCGCTGCTTTTAGCAGAGAACATGAGTCTGACCATGGTCTGAAGTCACTGTAGCTCAGCAGGGCTACAAGTCAGGAAGCAAAGGTGGGTGAGAAATGGCGAGGAGCAAGGACAAACTGGGACATACGTCCTAATGTTCACAGGTTGACTAGAGGATGTATGTTTAATGGGTCAGCACCTGGAAAAGGAAGAAGAGGAATGGGATGGTGCAGAGGGAGAAGTATACCTGATGGGGGTTAACAAAGCCTCTGTCATGAGTGACAGTGATTGCCCATCATGGTGTCCCCAATGCTCTATAGCCTCTCCACTGCTGTCATACCAGAGCAAAGCAGAGATGCCCCAGGAGCAGTGGGCCCAGGCAAGGCAGCTCTCTTGGAGGTACTGATGGCATGCAGCCCACTCTCCTGCAACTGGGCAACAGGCCCTGTCTAGAAAGGAGGATCTAAACTTCCCAAGGCCTACTCACTGTTCTTGGAGAGGCTGTGCTTGCTTCATGACCTTGTCCCATATCCCCACAAGGCTCCAGCAACCTGGAGTTTTCCATCTTCTCCTTACCACCAAAGTAAGTTCCCATGTGTTTATCGGCCAATTCGTTCTGCATATTTTTCTTACTGATTTGGAGAAGTTCTTTACCTCCTCTAGATTCTGAATATCTTCTAAGCTCTAGTCCAGCACTATCCAATAGAAATAGAATGTGAGCCACCTAAGTAATCATAAATTTTATAGTAGCTACATTTTTATAAATACAAAAACAGGCAAAATTTTAACTTTTTTTTTTTTTAGAAAGAGAGGGGGACAGTGAGAGAGGGAAAGAGAGATCAACTTATATTTAGTTTTCATTTGCTTTCGTTGCTCTGACACCTCTCCACTCCCCTATGAATGTTCTTTATCCTAATGGGCATCTTAGCCAGAGCACCCAGAGCTGAGACTGCACAGGTTAGAGGGAGGAACACTTTGTAAATTAGATACAAAAAACTCACTAACCATAGAGAGACAGGTTTCCAATGGACATATCTGTGTTTCTATGCAAGTGGGGTGGGGCTCAGAATGCAATAACCTCCAAGTATGCTACTACACCAATAGCAGTTTCCAGAACTATGCTGTTGCCACTCCCATGTGCAGCTAGTGATCACTTAAAATATGAGTCTGAACTAAGATGTGCTATAAGCCAGACATGGTGGCAGAAGTCTGTAATCACAGCTACTCGGGAGGTTGAGTCAGGAGGATCGCAAGTTCAAGGCCAGTCTTGGCAATTTAGTGAAACCCTGTCTCAAAATAAAAAGGGGGCTAGGGATGTAGCTCAGTGGTAGAATGCCCCTGGGTTCAATCCCCAGTACTGAAAACAGCACTGAAAAAAGAAAAGATGTACATAAAGTGTAAAATATACTGTATTTTTCAAAGAATTAATTTAAAAAATATATAAAATATTGTATTAGTAATTTTAGATTGATTATAAGTTAAAAGAATATTTTAGATATATTGAGATACATAAAATATGTTAAAATTGGGCTGGAGCAGTGGCTCGGTGGTTGTGGCACTTGCCTGGCATGCACAAGGATGTGAGTTCGAATCCCAGCACCACGTACACAACAAAGTGTTAGAAAAAAACAAAAACTAGATGAAAAACAATAAAAATTGACTCTGTCTAATAAAAAAAAAGAGAAAAAAAATTCATTTCTGGAGCAATGCACCTGAGCTCATATCACTTGCTTCCAACTTTTCCTTTATTTTAAATTGAAATCATTATAGTTTTACATATTTGTGCAGTACAGTGTGATATTTTGATATAAGTACATATTGTGTAATGATGAAATCAGGGAAATTGGCATATCCATCCCTTCAAACATTTGTCATTCCTTCGTAGTAAGAACATTCAAAAATCCTCTCTCCCGGCTGTTTTGAAATATGCAATACATGATTGTTAGCTCTGGTTGCCAGGCTGTGGTAGAGCACCAGGCTTATTTTTCCCCCCAACTTCTACTTCTGACTGCTTCAGAACCTGGTTTTGTTTTTTGTTTTTGTTTTTGTTTGTACCAGGGATTGAATCCAGGGGTGCTTAACCACTTAGCCACATCCCCAGCCCTTTTTAGTTTTATTTTGAGACAGAATCTCATTAAGTTGCTTAGGACCTTGCTAAGTTGCTGAGGCTAGTTTATTTTTTGTTTTTTGTTTGTTTGTTTGTTAAGATAGAGGGACAGTGAGTGAGAGCGAGAAAGAATCAATTTTATTCAGTTTTTCATGTAGCCTTTGTTGCTCCGACACTTAGTTGTGTACGTGGGTGCTGGGGCATGAACCTGTGTACTCATGCATGCCAGGCAAGCTCCACAGCAGCCGGCCACCGCTCCAGCCCCCTGAGGCGAGTTTTGAACTTGTGATCCTCCTGCTTCAGCTGAGCTTCTGGGATTACAAGCATGTGCCACTGTGTCTACCCAGAGCCTGGGTTTTGCTTTTTCCTTGTCAAATAGACAAATAGGTTTCCTAAAGTCTCACCCATCTTCCAGTTCCTCAAATAAATTCAAGCATGTTTCTTGGGGTTTTTCTAAGTATGTAGCCCTATAAAATCTACAACAGGTCTTCCTCTTTCATGTAGACCCAAAAGGAGAACTGGGCCCACACTGGGGACACTCCAGTCCTTCCTTTTTTCCTAAGAAAGGGGGACAATGAGAGAAAGAGAGAAGCAATTTTTATTTAGTTTTTCATTCTACTCAGACACTTCACTGTGTGCATGGTACTAGGGTTTGAACTCACATACTTGAGCATGCCAGGCAAGCGCCATAACCCCCAAGCCACTGCTCCAGCCCCAGTCCTTCCTCTTTAAGTTTCCATGGCCTGAACTTCCTGCCAGGCCCCTGCTGGGATGCTGGGATTCCACCTGTCTTCCTGGCTCTGCACCTGCTCAGGCCCATCCCCCCATTCCACCCCCCAACCCATCTCCTTTGCTGGTCACAGGTCAGCTCCTTCCTCCTGTCCTTGGATCTTGAGTTCCACAAGTGGAACACTGTAGTGGTCTCCATGAGAAATCCAAACCCCCTTCCCTACTAGGCTAGCAACTCCTGATCATTTATTTAGGCCCTTCTGTCTCTCCTGCTCCTGCTCCTAGCTCTGCTACGTCTCTTTTCAGAATGTCTAGCTCTTTATCAACATGGTCTCTCAGCTCTTAAAATTGCTCTCTTATTTCCTTCTTTAAGTTTTTTAATTCTTTGATTGTTTTAATAATCAGATTGTTGATACTTTTTTCTGGTTTTTATCCAGGACTCCATTCATGGCCTCCTTGGATGGGGAGTGTGGTTTTGAGGAGGAGGATTGTTTCCCTTTTTCCTCATTTTCAGTTTCAGGGAGTGATCCATCACTGAATAATTCACTTGGGGCCTTTGTAGATTGGTGTGGAGTTTTTGACTCTTTGCTTATTTGGGCTGGTGTACAATTTGGATAGTACAGTTCAATGGCTGGCTCCCCAAACCGTGAATTATTGACCTTTATGATTTCCAATACCTCAGGAGATAAGGGATTAGAGTCAAGATGTACAGCCAATGCAACAACAGCCAGGGTTGATCTGATTACTTTGTGCCTATTATAGCTGTTAGAGTGCTAATTACCACCTATACGAAGAGCAAATGGATTAGCAGTTGTCCTCCATGGGAGTTCTCAGACTATACTTGGTTTGAAAGCAAACCACCCATTTTCAAGTTTGGCATTCACTTCAGTTTTCTAATACCTCTGTAGGTGAGGGGGTAAAGTCTAGAGAGCAAAGGGTATGTAATAGGAAGGTAGTGAGGAACTTGTGAATTTGGAGAGAGAGCAACAAGAGTGGAGATGATGTAAGATATTCTGCTAAAATAAATAAAAGAAAGAAAGAGGAAGAGCCTGGGGTAATGACTTTGAGGGAGGATGAGAGAGCGCAGAATAAAGTTTAGGTGTTGACAGAGGAAAGGGAAGAAGGGGTACCAGAGAGGTTCACTACTGGGAGACTATAGCACAAAAGAGAAAATGAACTAGTTTACAAGATCACGAACAGCCACAAATCAAACCACAGCAACACGAACACAGCACAAGAAACAATGCAAAACAGACAAACAAAAAATTAAAAAAAACAAACAGTAACTACAACAAGAAAAAAGAGAGAGTTGGGAGAGTTATGAGTTATTGCCACTGAGGTCAAAATATACAGTGGGGGTATATGTTCATATCTGACATCTGGGTGGAGGAACTTCCAGGGTGAGGTTGCTGGAGGGACTGTGTTTTGCTGTTCTCAGCTGTAAGTCAGATTCCCAGGAGTTCTCCCAATATTCTGCTCCTGTGGAAGGTGTGCAGCCTTTTACCACCCCTGCTTCCTGTGAATGTAGCCTTTTTGACCTCCTGGGTTGAAACCCTGGGTGTTTTTGTGTCTCCCTGCTCAAACTCTTGCCCTGCTTCAGCTGGGGGGGTGGGGGGGGTGCTCAGGAGCCACTGGCAGTCTTGTGGATCCAGGAGCAGCTGCAAAGGTATCTAGCTGATCCTAGGGGAGTGGCCAGCCTGAACTGAGCTCTCCTGGGACAGCTGTCACCCCAGATTTGTGTGACCTGAGATCCTCACTTACCCCAAAGGGATGTCTCCTGAGGCAGTCTCAGCCCTAGCACAGGGGTGGGGCACTGAGAGGAAGACACCAGCCCAGAAAGTCCCACCCTTGGGGAAATCTCAAATGCAAACTCAAGGTGCCTGGAAGCCAAGTCCCACGCAGAACACACAGGTCCTGTGGGACCACCTCTGTTTCAGGGCCTCAGGGCCTAAAAGCAGAGGAGAGTGCTGGTCCCAGGATGCCAATTCTGATCCTAGGCCACTGAGGATGAAGGTGATCTCTGCCCAGCCTGCAAGTGAGACAGTTTTAGGAGAGATAGTAAAATAGCTAGGAAGTCAGGACAGGAAAGAGGGCCCCCTCTAAGAGCTAGCTGGTAGACAGTGATTGACAGGGCATGCTCAGAGTCTTCAAATGCAAAAAGACCATGAGGCTCACTTTTGTCCCAACTAAGAGACGAGGGTGGTCACAGGTGGGAACTAACAAGTATTTGCCACCTTTTGTTTTACATAGATTTTAACCAATGGTGTTCTTGACCAGTTTCAATGCCTGTTTTGCATAGATTTTAACCAATGACTTTGGTACTAAGTTTCAATGCCTACTTTGCAAAGGGTTCAACCAATGATGTAGATGCATTTCTCAATGCCTGCTTTACATGAATGTTAATTATGTTCATACCCCAAATCTATATAACCCCTAGCCTAACCTCCATTAGATAGTGTCCTGCTTCCAGGTGCCCCTCCGCTTTGTAGAGTCTCTGCTCTTCTTCCTAAATAAATCCTACTCCTTTTACTCCCCTTTCCATGGCTGTCCGTGGATTTTATTCTTCAAATTCATGAGACAAGGACCCAGAAGGTTGGCCCCGAATTCCCAGGATGAATTTCAACCACACCAAGAGCTGCAACACCCAGCTTTTAGCTGGGGAGGTGCTAACACTTTTGGCTGCAGACACCTGCAGCCAGCCCAAATTCCCAGTTTTAATTGGGAATGGCTGCAAACACTAGAAGCGGGCTATTTTGACTGCTGGAATCTGTAGCGGCCCAGACTCCATTCGACAGTGGGAGCAGAGAATTCGGCCTCATCTCAAAAACCCTGCATCACGAGGACCCAGTGGGATCTGCTCCAGAGTTGCAAGGCCTGAAAGCTGGCCACGCCCAGCCTGAGTAGGTCCTGCAGATCCTCCTGTGTTGCAAAGTTGGGCCAGGAAAGGAAACTAGCCTGGGGGTTGGGGGTTGGAGGCAGCCCCTGTTTTAGAGTCTCAGGACCAATAGGGAGGCTCCGCCAGGCGCACACAGGCACCCCGGGCAGTCAGTCATAACACTGGGATCCTGGAGTGGTCAGCTGCCTGATGGTGCAGCTGCTAGAGCGGGCTCCAATCTGAGCTCACAGCTCTTTGAGCAGCTGCCTGGAGCACCCACCTACTCAAGATGTTGATTAGCCCAGCTCTCCGTGGCCAGATTGGAGGGAGTCTAAGTTACAGGCGCTAATGCAGTCCCTGGGTTCCACTGTGGAGCGGCAGCCCTTCTGATAGAGATCTTCATACCAATTTGTCCTTTGGGTATTTGTGTGTGAAGTTCCCTCTCTTTGTGCCAATCCCACTGTGCAACTGCTGGGTGGCATCCTTGCAGCGGGAGCTGCTAGGTTCCTATTTGGATTTTCTTCTTTGCTTAGTGTATCCAAGCCTCTGTGTCTCTAAATTTCCTTGTCTACTAATGAGTTTAGGCAAAAATTTTACCATTCACCCACCTCACGGAAAGGCACTTCTCCCCCGTTGGCATCCTGCTGCATGGAGAGATTCTACGTGCAGCCCTCCTGCTGGTCGCCATCTTCCGAGAATCCTTATTCATTCATTCTTTTTTTAATTAAGGAGTTGAGTTATTGTGCAAACATAAATGCAGATAAAGCAATATGTGTTAGACATATGATCTTGAGCCAGAATTACCCCCACATCGCCCACCCCCTAGTCTCTTTACTATTCTACATTTTGCTCTACAAGCAATATTAATGCTTAGATTTCCAGAACTAAATGATTGCACTGTTCTATTCATTTTTGAAAGGCATGTGTATTCTGCTGTTGTTGATTGGGGTGTTCTAGGAACATCTGTTAAGACTAGTTAGTTTATAGTAATGTTCAAGTCTTCTATTCATTTTCTCTCTAGTTGCTTAGCTCAATAATCCAAGATTATTAATGACAACAAAATAATATAATGATATATTTTAGGTTCTGGAAGAAAAAACGTTGGCCAACCAAAAATTTTTTATCTAGCAAAACTAAAGGAGAAATTAATATATTCTCTGATGGAGAATTGAGAACCATAATCTGAGGGAGCATATCACTTGTAGACTTGCCCTACAAGAAATGCTAAAAAAAAGTACACTAGACAGGAACTTAAATCATAAAAGGAATTTTAAAATGTCAGTCAAGGTAGCTACACAGGAAAATAAAAAGTCAATATTAGGGCTGGAGTGGAGGCTCAGTGGTTACAGCACATGCACAGGGACCAAGGTTCAAATCCCAGCACCACATACACAAGTGTTGGAGAAACAAAGAACAACAACAACAACAACAAAAAAAAGTAAAGTAAGAAAAGAAAAATAAATAAAATTGATCCTCTTTGGGCTGGAGCAGTGGCTTAAGCAGTTAAGAGCACTTGGCTGGCATGTGCAGGTATGCAAGTTCAAATCCCACCACCACGTACACAATGAAGTCTCAAAGCAATAAAGGCCACATGAAAAACTGAATAAAACTGATTCTCTCCCTCTCACTGTCCCTCTTTTTAAAAATCTCTTTTAAAAAATTGGTTCTCCCATTGTGTATGTTTATGCTTGATGGTGTTACATAAGTTTTCTGAGGCTCTTTCATGTTTTTTCTTTTTCAAAAAGTCTCATTGACATATAAAAACTGTATATATTTAAAGTGTTTAATGTTTTGATATATGTATACATTGTAAAATGATCACCACAACCTAGCTATCATGTTTGGGGCCATTTAGGAAAAAAATATGGCACAGGAATTATCTCTAATAAATCTCACAATGTTCGTAAATTTTAATAAAAAATATTTCCTGGACATCTGCAAGGAACAATATGAGACAAAGATTATCATTCAAAAATCACAATGTAAGGAAATTTGGAAGGCAGCTATGCTCACCACTATACCAGCAACGCAAGGAAATTTGGATGAAATATTTCATTTTTAGTTTACTCTAGAAGAAAATTCTGCCATAGAAATTATGTCCGAAAACTATTTGAGTCTGATTGATTTAAAAAAATCTTATTTCCAGGCCATCTGGAAGGAAACTTGTACAGGATTTACAATCAAAAAACCCTGCAGGGGGCTGGAGCGGTGGCTCAGCGGTTTCGGCGCTTGCCTGGCAAGCACGAAAACCTGGGTTCAAACCCCAGTCACCACGTACACAACTAAGTGTTGGAGCAACGAAGGCCATGTGAAAAACTAAATAAAATTACTTCTCTATCTGTCCCTCTCTCTTTAAAAAAAAAAAAAAACTCTTTCTGTAGGACTAGGGATATAGTTCAGGGTATAGCACTTGCCTAGCATGATGCCCTGGATTCAATGCTAGCACTGCAAGGAAAGAAAAAAGCAAGGGAGCTGTCACAGAAGCCAAGGGAAGAGAGTAGCTGCAGACGAAACTTGTCTGGAGAAAGCCATATTTTCTGAAAGATTCCTTCCTCTCACCTGAAATCTCTACATACACTTCCTAGACTCTCCTCACACAAAGGACCAGACTTTAACAAATACATGAGTGGCTCAGTCCTTTCGTCTTCCAGGGATTGAATTCTTGTGTAATAGTGGACTTAAGATTTCAAGGTTATCTGTATCATTCCTTATTTCTTATCACATGTGTGAATGAGGCACAGGGCCAAAGTCCCAGATTTGTAAAGAAACAAAGTTTATTAGAACAAAAGGCCACAAAACATGGAGATTTACTGGGGAGAAAGTACACTAAATTAATGTCCTTTGATCACTTATGTAATGCATTTTTCTATTCCATTACCTGGAAGTGTAAAGATTTTGACCATTATTCTTCTCCACAATCTTTACTTTCAAAGATAGTACAAAGGATCAGATTGCTCCATGTAGGCCTCAGTGTTGGGCTGGAGTGGCGGTTTATGATGGAAGCACTTCATCTTTCCGTGTCTCTTGAGCTGAGACTTCTGCCTAAAGCTTTGCCCACAGGTCTTGCACACATAAGGCATTTCCCCCTTGTGTGCCATCTGATGTGAGGTGAGGTGTGACTTCTGGATAAAGCCTTGGCAGCACTCTCGGCACACACAAGGCTTCTCTTCTGAGTGTACCCGCTTGTGTGCGATTAAAGCTGACTTGTTGCTAAAGCCTAGTCCACACTGCCTGCACATGTAAGGCTTCTCCCTCAAGTGTTTCCTCTTGTGCCTAATGAGCCCAGCCTGGTGGCTGAAGCCTCGCCCACACTCCCGGCACACATATGGCTTTTCCCCTGAGTGTGTCCTTTGGTGTGCAATGAGGTTTGACTTCTGGCTGAAGCCTCGCCCACACTCCTCACACACCATGGGCTTTTCTCCTGAATGTGTCCTCTGGTGTCTGATAAGATTTGATTGCTGGCTGAAGCCTCGACCACAATCCTTACACACGATTGGCTTCTCCCCTGAGTGAATGTTCTGGTGTCTGTTGAGGTGTGACTTCAGACTAAAGCCTCTCCCACACACCCCACACACATACGGTTTCTCCCCCGTGTGTGTCCTCCTGTGAGAGATGAGGGTTGAATTCTGGCTAAAGCTGTGCCCACATATGCCACACAAGTAAGGCTTCTCCTTTGAATGTGTCCTCTGGTGGTTGACAAGGGTTGTCCTCTGCCTGAAGCATCGCCCACACTCCTTGCAGGCATAAGGCTTCTCCCCCGAATGCGTCCGCTGATGGGAGATGAGGTTTGATCTATCACTGAAACCAAGGCCACAGTCACTGCACACGATGGTCTTCTCCTCTAAGTGCGTCCTCTGGTGTCTAACGACAGCTGACTTCTGGCTAAAGCCTTTGCCACACTCCCGGCACACGTAAGGCTTCTCCCCTGAGTGTGTCCTCTGGTGTATGATGAGGTTTGACTTCTGACTGAAGCCTCGCCCGCACTCACTGCACATATAAGGCTTCTCACCTGAGTGCGTCCTCTCGTGAATGATGAGGGTTGACTTCCGGTTGAAACCACGTCCACACTCCCTGCACACAATGGGTTTCTCCCCCGAGTGTGCCTTCTGGTGTCTGGCAAGGCTCTTCTTTAGACTGAAGCCTTTCTCACACACGCCACAAACGTAAGGCTTCTCCCCTGAGTGTATCCTCTGGTGACTAAGCAGGTTTGTCATCTTGCTGAAGCCCAGTCCGCATTCTCCACAGTTGACCGTTCCAAATCCTAGGACTTCTATCCTCTTCAGCAATTTGTCTGTTTCCTCGGGGTTCCCTGTCTCAGCTGGGCTGGCCTCCATTTCCACCCCTCTAATGCCATTCCGAGAGCAGACTGGCTGCCTAAGGGGTTGCTTGGAAAAGGGTCCCAAAGTCTTTTTCTTTGTCCTACCAAACAAAGGTTTGCTGCCTTCTCTCTCTCTGCCTTCTGCTTTATCACTCCAAGAGCTTCCATCAGAGGCTTGCTGCTGCTGCTTCTGATCCTCCAGGCCCGGATCCCCAGGCTCAACAGGGCTTTCTGCACACAAGCACGTGAGGATCCAGGGGGGATGATTACATAGCATGTGCTGCACAGGGAATTTCTGATTGGAGAAATCCAGAGGGCACAAAGGACCAGGGTAGAATTCTAGCTTTGTTTCTGCTGCAGAAAGAAAAGCTGAGTCAGAATGAAGGGCAGCTCAAACAATTCTGCCTATTGTAATGATGAGTCTTGATATCTTTTTTTTTTTTTTTAAGAAAGAGGGACAGTGAGAGAGAGAAAGAGAGAAGCAATTTGAACTCAAGTATCTGTGAATGCCAGGCAAGCGCCATAACCACTGAGCCACAGTTCCAGCGCCATATCATTCTACAAAATGCTTAAAAGTTAAGTGCTGGGGCTAAAGCGGTGGCTCAACGGTTAAAGCGCTTGCCTGGCATGTACAAGAACCTGAGTTCAAACCCTAGCACCACGAATAGAACTAAATGGAGAAATGAAGGCCAGATGGAAAAATAAATAAAAATTGATTCTCTCTTAAAAAGTTAAGTGCTACTTGATCAAGACTTCCTTTATATGACCTACTTTCCAGCCAGTACACCATGTATCTTCTACTATAGTCCAGAAAATCCACTACAAATGTAGGCTATAAAAGCATGGTAGGCAGTTTGGGGTTTGTAAATAGGGTCAGTATGCAACAGTCTCCACACAACCACCGCTTCAAACTCACAACCACACACTGATAGGAATTTGATGTGTTTTTTTTTTTTAAAGAAAGAGGGACAGTGAGAGAGAGAAAGAGAGAAGCAATTTTTATTTTAGCTTTTCATGTGGCTTTTGTTGCTCTGAGACTTTGTTGTGTACTTGGTGCTGGGGTTTGAACTCGAGTACTAGCAGAGCCTAGCCGAGCCACCGCTCCAGCCCCCATGTTTTGTTTTTGACTAAGGGGTATAGGACCCACGTGAATGTCTTTCCCCCATTTCCATAGGATGACAAATGGACAAACAGAGTGCAGTCATTTGGACTAGCAGAGGATCCTAATGTAGAAAGCAACATAAGTGAGTGGTTAGAGAGAGTGTGTTATGAAACACTTAAACTGAAGTGTCCCCAATCAGTGACAAATATGTATCAGAAGATTACTTTGTGTCAGAATTTCTACAAGGCAGTAGGCCCTCAATAGTGGACAACACAGACAGTACTAACTTAAATCCCCACTAATTTAAAAGATGTTCCCTCCTCCTGCCCTTACCAATTCCTAAGTGTTGTTAATTTCCATAATTAATGTAAATTGTACCCCCCAAAACAGTGAAATGAAACTTTTTCAGGCTGGGAATAAAGGTCAGTGGTAGAGCACTTGCCCAGCATGCCTGAGGCTCTAGGTTTAATCCCTAGCAAAAAAAAAAAAAAAAATAGAGAAAAGAAGAAAAAATTCCTGCATAGTGCCTCTTGTGTAAGAAATGCTCACATTAAATATATTTAATGTTGGTTTGACAGTTGGTTCTAGTCAGCTAAAAGCAACCAATAAGCAAGCAATCTGAAAAACTAGTATAGATCTTATTCTACCTAATCATTTATTTTGTGACCAATGAATAATCAAACTTATTAAAAGTGTATACCCATCTAGACTTCAGAATTATTCTTTCTTATACAGAATGCTATTTTTTACTATAACTGAGTTCTTTTAATTACATAAGTACTATTTCCTAACACTTAAAATTCCTGTCTCTTTCCACTCTACAATACAAAACGAATGCCTTTTGTTTCAGTACCTGGCAAGTAAGAAGCTCACCTTCTTATCCTTTCGGTAGCTCCAGTGGCATTACTTCAAACTCAGATGACAGAATGAGGAGCCACTGATCTAGCCTGATGTCCTCAGCCGCAGTGCTATGGAAGCTGCGCAACAGTGCCTAGGCACCGTGGACTGGTCCTCAGCCGCGAGCGAACCCTGACTGCTTTTGCTGAGTTCGTTTTCTTTTGTTTAATCAAGCTTGTCTGAGGTTCCACAACTCATAACTGATTTCTGATTTCTATTTTTGTCCAGCAACCTCCTTGAGATTATGGTAACTCTGGAATGGGGGAGTTTTTAGATTTGATTTGTAGGCTGATTTTTCCTCTTAAATATGATGGACGGAAAGTCAATTGCTGATATCTCCTTGGTCAATTCTCATACACATTAGGTCACAGGAACATGGTAAGCAGATCTTTCTGCAGTAGAAGGAACTCCTCTTCTGCTCTGGGTATGTTGGGTAACTGTGATTTTGATACTGGAAATACCCCCACCCATTCTTATGGGAACCAAAGCCTCTGATAAGTATATTAACTTCTGTGGCTACACATGAAATGGCAGGCTTTTTTCCCCACTTAAAATAATTCAGAATTACAGAGGCCCCTTTAGAGAAATTTTAATTTTTAACATTTTTTTTAGAGAGAGAGAGAGGGTTCATTTTATTTTCTCAGCCAGTTTTTGTTATTCCTCCACTTAGTTGTGTGGTCCTTGCACATGCCAGGCAAGCATGCTACCACTGAGCCACTCCTCCAGCCCTGGTTTTAACATCTATATGGACTAACAGAAGAAGCATGAAAAATAAAAGTTCAATTCTTCATTGGTCAACCTTTTCAGTTGGTTGTAAAACTGGCCTCATATGTGCACTTTAGGAATATCTAGTCTGAGACAGAACGCAAATACTACCAAATTAGTGAATTCATTTATAAAGTACTATAAATCTACAGATGTTCCTGCACACACCTATAATCCCAGCTGAGCCTGAGGCAGGCCCACAAGCTTGAGGCCAGCCTTGGCAACTTAGTGAGGAGATGCTGTCTCAAAATAAAAAATAAAGAAATAAAAAAGGCTGGGAATGTAGCTCAGTGGTAGGGTGCCCCTGAGTTCAATCCCCAACACCACAAAATAAAAAAGGAAAACGAAAAATGTTTAGCTAACTTCAGTTAAGTTAGGAGCCATGGTTATCAGGTTACATGGAAAGAAAGAATGAGAGGCACTCAGGGCTTAAAAACTACGTAAAGAACTTTAATAGCTGGTATATTGCTATAAAGAGGGGAATTACTATTTCAAAATACAATAAGGTCTTGAAATTAGAAAAGGCATCTTATTTCTGACTTCTTTATAATGTAAAAACAGCATTAATATATTTTAGTGATAAAAAACTTGCTTCACTTTCTCAAAGAAAGTTTAAATTTCTAAGATCCATATATTGATTAGAGAGATCATAAGCTAACATGGCACTCAGAAACGTTTAAGGTTAGGAAAATGTAGACATATGTGGCCAAATACTGCAGGCAGTGCCAGAATTTATGTGAATTTATGGTTACTTCACTCAAAGCAGACTTCTGAAATAGCATATTTTCTAGGCAATTTTAACATCATCACTGATTATATTGCTTTTCAGTTTCTGAAGATCTCTTATTTAAAAAACATGAGAATATTTTGTTTTAAAAAAACTAATAAAATTGTACATATTTATTGTGTACAATATGTTTTGAAATATAAATACATTGTCCCAACTCCTGGTAACTACCACTCTACTCTGCGTCTGTAAGTTTGACAGCTTTAGATTCCATATATCATACTATGGCATTTATTTTTCCTGCATCTGGCTCATTTTACTCAACATAATATCCTCCAGGTTCATACATGTTTTTGCAAATAAACCTATTACACTTATTAACTGAAATTATTATATACTGTACTAACATTCTGATCAACGAAGTAGATGAGACAACTCTGCTTTTCTTGTAACTAGACTGTTTCGAGGACTCTGATACTGCCTTTCCTTAAACCAAGTTCTAAATATGGAATAACGAAACTGTTACAATGCAGTCTACACCTGAAATAAGACAGTCTTTCCCCCTCTACACCCACATTTTGTGTTTCTAAGACAACTTCCTGGGCAATCACAAAGATTTGTTCCTTGGATTTATACAACATTCTCATTTTAATCTGCTCAACACTGTTGTGAGAGGTGCTATTTTTCTTTAAAAGGTTTTTTAAAAAGATATATCAAAAAAGGTAAGTTTAACCTGAAGCCAACTGTAGGTAAACTGCTAGTTATATACTTTCCAGGTTGAGAAAGAAAGATTTGTAGAAATGTACAAAGGCCAGGGTAAAAAAAAAAAAAAGGCCAGGGTAGATTGCACTTGCTGGTTCTAGAATGAACACTCGGATTAGATAAGGCCCTACACCCTCTTGCTCTCTGTCCAACATTCCTCCCATGTCCTTGGCTAGACCTACCTATGCTTTCCTGAGAGGAAGAGTTGTGTTTCCCTCAAGTAGGCAGACAATTTTTTCAAGCATCAGAGTTGAGTGCACATCCCTGTTTCAATGTGATTTCCATGTCCTTGCCTTTTAGGATCACCCACAGGCCTCTTGATTTCATATCCTTCCCCGCAGACTTGGTAACCTGCTCACATCCTCTCCACTCTAATACCTGTCAACAACATCATAGTACTCTGCGGGGATGACACCGTGGCTAACACTAGCTTCTCAGCTATACCGACTACACTCCTTGCCAGGCTGGAATAACATAACAAATAAACAAAAAACAGGTACACAGTAATTTTAGACTCAAAAAGGAAGAATGAGAATAGAGCAAAAAAAAACATGTGAAGAAATAGTGTCCTTAAGCCAGTCACATCATAATCAAACTGTTGAATACCAAAAATATAAAGAACACGTTGAAAGTAGTCGGAGAAACAAAGAAATTATATTCAAGGTAACAATGATGTAAATGACAGAAGACTTTATTAGTTACAATGGCAGGTGAAACAGTATCTTTGAAGGGCTAAAAAAAATATAGAAACCAATCTAGAATTCTATATCCAGTAGAAATATTCTGTAATAGTGAAGATGAAATAAAGACACTTTCAGCAGAACAAAATATGAGAGAATATACCATCTGTATCACAAGAAATGCTAATGAATTCCTTAAGAGAAAAGGACAGTGACACTGGGGAGGAAACTCAAATTGTAAAAGGAAAACGAAAAAAGAAACAAACAGAACAGAAAATGTGAAGTTTTACTAGGTAAGTATAAAAAGACTTTTTTTCCTCTTAATTTAAAAAAAAAAACACACATATAAGCCCTTAACATAAATATTTTAACACTGTAATAGGGACAGTGCATTACAAACGGCAAGATGGGAAGAGGGATAACTGCATCTGTGAATTGCACTGCTCTTAAATTTTATATACAGTAGTACTCAGATAAGTAAAATATAAGCAGCTAAGTTTGGATATTACCTTCTCTTAGAGCAGGAGTCAGTGAACATTCTTAAAGTAAATAGAGGGCTGGGGAAACGTGGCTCAATGGCAGAAGACCTGGGTTTAATCTCCAGCACCCTACCTTCCTCACCCCTCACTCCCAACCCCCACCAAAAAAAAGTAAGTAAATAGCTTAACCAGGTGTGATGGCACACACCTATAATCCCAGAAACCTAGGAGGCTGAGGCAGGAAAACACAAGTTCCAGGAGCTTCAGCAACTTAGTAAGACCCTCAGAAATTTGGCAAGACCTGTCTCAAAATAAAAAATAAAAAGGGCTGTTGATGTAGCTCAGTGGTAAAGCATCCCTAGATTTAATCCCAGTATGAAAATTTTAAAAATAACACTAAAAGATATTTTTTAAACAATTCTTAGCTCAGGTTTGTTTTTTTTTTCTTTCTTTTTTGAGCATTTCATTTCAATTTCTCAAATGGCTTTTTAGCTCTCCTTTCTCCTATTAGACTTTACCATCTTTCTCTAGCTCAGTTTTTGCTATATTCTTGAGTTAGCCTGAGAAGAAAAGACAAAAACTCAGTGCGAAGACAAAGGGCCTCTCAGAAGAGGAAGGAGACAAGAGACACTAGGAAAGCCACTCATGTGGGTAAAAATGGAGGTCTAAAGAGAGGCTGTGCCTGGCAATCTGAACAGAAACCCAGGAAATCAAGAGGACAAATTCTCTCCCCAGCCCTGATAAATGTCTCCTCTCTCCCAACCCTCTATGCTGCTGACAGCCCTGTCTGTATTCCATTTGCCCAGTATTCTTCGACTTACCTGGAGGGGTGGCCAGTAGACATTTTCTTTCCTCCCTCCATGTTTCTTTCCCTTGCTCAAGCTGGGTGATGAGTTTTGGTTTAGAAAATGGAATTCCTGCTCACGGGACAAGAAAACAAGATGATTGTAGGTTATGGAGTCAAGGGTCCATTCAAGAATTCAAAGTCATGAGCTGGAGTGGCAGCTCAGCAACAGGTTGCTTGCCTGGCAGGTATGAACACCTGGGCTGGAAACCCAGCACCACATACCCAACTAAGTGCCAGAAAAAAACCCCAGGTAAATAAATAAATAAAATTGATTCTCTCTCTCTCAAAAAAAAAAAAAAAAAAAATCCAGAGTCAAATGACAGTCATCAATAACACAAATAATAACCAATGCTAAAGAGGATGTGGAGAAAAAGGAACACTTTTACACTACTGGTGGGACTATAAATTAAAACCACCACTATAGAAATCAAAATGAGCTTTCTCAAAAGACTAGGCATAGAATCACCATATGACCCAGCTACATCACTCCTTAGTATTTATCCTAAAGAACTAAAGTCATCAGACTGTAGTGATACATGCTACCTGTGTTTATATCAGCACAATTCACAATAGCCCAACAATGGATCCAGCCTAGGTATTCATCAGTAGATGAATGGATAAAGAAAATGTGGTATATATACATAATGAAGTTTTGTTCAGCCATAAAGAGAAATGAAATTATGTCATTTGCAGCAAAACGGATGGAACTTGAGACCACTATGCTAATTAAGCAAAACAAGCCAAACTCAGAAGATCACGGGTCTCATGTTTTCTGTCATATGTGGAAAGTAGAAAGGAAAAAGGAAAAGAAAAGTGTGTGGGGAAGGGGAGTGGAATCTCATGAAAATCAAAGGGAGATCAGGGGACAGAGGAAAAGGACCAGGGTGGGGAAAAGGGAAGTGCTGGGAGTGATATTGGCCAAATTATATTATACACTGTGTGCATATACAAATGTATAACATCAAATCCCATCGTTATGTATAACCACAATGTACCACTAAAAAAAAAAACGTGGAAAAAAATGAATTCAGAGTCAAACTGGGTGAGGAACTCCAAAGGGTAGTACAAAACCTGAAAACAATGGGGAAGATTAACTCAGACAAGAGCATGCTGATTCTGTTCAATGCTAAGTAGATGAACACCTATAAAATTTAAAATAAGTTAACTTAGCCCCAGCCTAGAGGAAAAGGCCTAGAAATGCAGAGTACCACAATACATGCGCGCATGCGCGCGCACACACACACACCCCTATTCATTTTCAATTCTATAAAATCAGACCCTTCCCTGAGGAAATATGAACAAAGGGCCTTTGCTTCTGAGTCCAACCCAAAGGCCAAGGCAGAAAGCAAGATGGCTGCTTTAAGCATAATCCAAAATCCCCAGCAGTACGAATATGAGTCCCAAAAGATACCACACTTACCCAGAGAGACCAAGTTGCTGTAGTTCTCCAGCATCACCTCCCTGTACAGCATCCTCTGAGCAGGGCTCAGCAGGTTCCACTCCTCCTGGGAGAAATCCACAGCCACATCCCTGAATGCCATGTGTGCCTGTAACACGAAACACAGCCTGCTCACCTATGTGCCCATGCTCAGGGTGAGGGGCAGGGAGAAGGTTGCTCTGGAAAGATTGTGAAATATATAGATCCTGCTTTTGACTGTTGCTATGTGTTCCAAGACCTTTAAACCCCATCACCATTCAGCCAGCAGCATTTGTGAACCTATATAGTCAAGGTCCTGGGTGGACTATTTGGGGGATAACCCTAAAAAAAAAAA
>PVKS010019991.1:0-37556 GCA_004027875.1 Aplodontia rufa | reverse complement strand
ATACATGATTCCTGACTGCAGGGAACTTTCCACTTTCCTAGGAGGACTAGGCCTGGGCTCATATTGTCAATCAAATTCACAAGACAAAATAGCTTCTTTTCTTCCACTGAATTAAGACATTAGGCAAAGCAAGTAACAACTTACATTTTATAGCAACAGCAGAGAAACAGATTCAGCATCTGAAAATATCAAAATCATTTTGCCCTTCAGATGGTCACACTATGTTATTTTCCCCAATAAGTGCCCATGGATACTACATCAAATGGGGCAGTTTGAACAACTGAAGAAAATATTTCTGAAATATTTCTATCATGAGATTTATTTTCATTTACCTTTGTAAGCTTTCAAGTAAACTTTCAACTTCTTTCCTACATCACAATCACATGCCTTTGAGAATCTTATCCAGTTTGTTATTTTGATTTTTTATTTCTAAATAACAGTACCAGAGTGTAGTGGTTTAAGTTGTTTTTTTTTTTACTTTTAAATCCTTCCTAGTTTTGTGCATTCACTGAGTTTGCTGAGCAGATGTCCACTAATTTTTTTAACTTTTTATACATTTTTATTGAGAAATTTATTTGTTGAATAATCATATAAATGTTAACAAAATAACATATAATGTACATAGATTCTGAAAATTAGATTTACCCCCAAGAGTGCCCCACCCCAGTTACCCAACCTTAGCCCTCCCTTCCCCTTCCTAAAACATCTCTAAAAAAAGTATTAGGTTGTGTAACATTACACAATATCTGGATTTAACACCTGATAATAGACCACCTCTCTCAATGGCCAGGGTCCAGTTCCAGCCTCCACAGTTAAGTGAAGACATTCGACCCTTGGTTCTCTGGGCTATGCTTATTTCACGAGTGTAATTTCTTCCATAGCCATCCATTTACCTTCAAAGGCTGCAATATCATTGTTTCTAATTGCTGTGTAAAATTCCGTGGTATATATGTACCACAGTTTTTGTATCCATTCATCCAGTGACGAACATCTGGGTTGTTTCCATAATTTAGCTATTGTAAATTGAGCTGCTATGAATATAGATATTGCTGTGTTGCTGTAATGCGCTGTCTCTAAATCCCCCAGAAAGATACCCAGGAGTGGAATAGCAGGATCATATGGTGGACTCATCCCTAGTTTTTTGAGGATTCTTCACACTGCTTTCCAGAGGGGCTGTACCAGTCTGCAGTTCTACCAACAGTGTGGATTAACTTTATCTTACTGGACTTCTTGAGAAGTAACACTATGTGGAACATAATAAAGTTGTTTTATTCACATCAAAGAGTTTTGTACCCTTCATTATTAAAAAAAAAAATGATGTAGGAGTGAACATCATTGGGAGAAAGTCTAGGACAACAACATAAAACAATTCAGGTAAAAGTACTGGCTGTTTCTTTCTATTCCACCCAAAATGATGTTCTTTTAATTTACATCTGATCTTTCTGACAATCTAACAATATCTTTTACTTTCTCTTTCAATTCTTCTTTGTTTAATTTCATACCTATTTATTGGAAACATAAATTACCTTTATATCTAATTGTTCATAATTTAAATATATTGTTCCTTTATATTTTGTTACTAAATGTCCTTCTCTTTTTTTTTTACAAAAATCACTTTTTATCCCATTCCTGATATAATAAATATTTCCCAATATATGTAACTTCACTAAGCAAAGAAGTTATGCACTCAGGTCTACAATCTTAAAGTCATTATAAAAAATGAAGTGATTAGAATGTAAGTCTAACAGTAGCTCTATGTTTTTTTGTTCCTACCCCATAGGCTACAAATAGATGAGATAATTCTTGAGATTTAGGTAATAAACTTAGAACTAAAATATTAATGTTCTTCATTAATATTAAAAATCTACTACTGTAACATACAATAAAAATATGTATAAATTTTCTGCATGATTCACAAAAATAATAATACAATTGTAAATAAGACTGTAAGTAAGAAAAGGAATGGCCATATATTTTTTTACAAAAACTGTTTAAGGGTATAGCATTGAATCACATTTATTCATAGTTATATACAAACCTGGAAGAAGGAGGAAAAGGGGGGAAAATGAACACATCTGTGAGATAGGTTTCTCCTCCAATTCACTTCCTTCGAATTAACTAAAATAAACCCTCTCCCAGAAATGACCGTGACCTGTGTTGCAGGCCTTGCACGCTATATGGAACCTGAGCAATGACTTTTTTACCTGTTAAATTAGAGATGTTTTCCCTATTGTGAAAGGAAGTGGAATGACAGACAAGAGGCAAAATGGTAGTAATAATATATTATAATTATTTCATCCATATAATTATTAAGGAAATTTTAATAACTCAAAATCTGGTATCTAGAACATATTTGAACCCTTCTTTCAACTTGCACTAATAGTCTCCTTGAAAGTGTTAAACCAATCCTATTGTTACTTTTTAATTATCTTTTTCCCACCGATGTGTCTTCATTTGCTGGTAATATCCATACCATTAGTCAAATACTGAACTAATTGCTACAAGAGTATTTTCATATAAGTCAAAATAGAAATGAAGTACTGTGAAATATTTCTGTTCATTAATCTGCTTTTCATCCTAAAAGAAATAAAGCAAGATCTTTTCTTGTTATTAATAAACACACTCACCTCTTTCAGTCAAAATGGTAGAGGGCAGCTAGGGAGATCAACTAGATAAGTAATCTGTGAGATAAATTGGGAATCTGAAAGTCAGGAACAATGAGGCTTGCTTCCTTGGTTTGTAATTGCGTTGAGTATGACTATTTCTGTCCTAATTGAGGAAGAATTAGTTGAATGACAAAGAATTGCTCTGGTGACCATTTCTATATATTATAAATCTCCCAAATGCCATATCAAGTATGAATGCACTTAAAAATTTCTGCTAAAGAATTTTTCTTGAGTTTTATGATGTGCTTATTTATTCCCAATATGTCTAATTTGTTCTATCTTCCTATTAGGACTTTCTTCAATTTTACTACGATTATCCTCCATTATTATCCATTCACCCTATCCAAACTTGTAACATTTTGGCACATTTTATTATTTAGAAAGATTATTATCATCAAGCATACAGTAAATTGCATCCTAGCATTAAAAATCAATGCTATCCTGCGAAGGAAATTCCTTTATCCTTCTAAAGAGAAAAACATGTCATATATAAAGAAATGTAAATCCCATTTGGGTCATAGCTTCAGATGTAAAGAGACGTGAAGTGAGAAAAAGTGAGAGTAACAGGAAGTCCTTGTGTATCCTTTCATCTTCAACCTGTCAAAAACATGGAAGCTTGCACTGAACACAATGCCTATAATTACAGTGCCAGTTGCCAAAAAGAGTTACTGAGACTGTTAAAAAGATAATTACAGCTGCTTTACAATTCAAATCTATGTTCAGTTACCTTGTGAAATCCAAATGAATGCTAATCTGACCTTATGTTTCTAAAAGGCACTATACTTTTTAGCACTTTTTTAATTTTTTTTACTACTAGGGGTGACAAATACTTTCACATCTTCAAAATGGTTACACATAAAACAAGCACTTCAACTACCACCCTGAAAACACTGAAGATTTTTTAACAACCATAAAATTTATCTTTGAAGCACTTAACATTTTCAGCTACTTCTGATATGACTACACAAATTTGAGTATATGTATCTGTTAAGATCTAGACAGAAAACAGATGGCACACTGAAACTGGGCAACTCAAGATGCTTTAATGAAGGTGGTATTCACAAGGGAGAATGTAGGAATCTAGCAAGGGAAGTGTCATACACAGGACTGCAGGAACTGGGAGCCTTTTCCACTTCTCAGTCTTAAAGCAAATTCACTGGAAACTGATTACTAACTTGTCTGAGTCTGAAAGGACAGAACAACAAATTACATGCGGTGGGTTTATTACTTACAATAGGCAATAGAAGACAACAGAAGCCTAGGATCAGATCTCCAAGGACCAGAAAAGCTGCCTGGGACAGATGGAGTATCAACTTTGTGGACCCCATTTGCACTGCAGATGAGGGGCCCTGGGAAGCAGCTGATCATTGGCTTTATTCCCCAGGACTCTGTGACATTCTGGATTAAGACATTGAAGGACATTGTGATCTAGAAGGGACAGCAATGGAGCTCAGGCTGTTATGGCCAGTTCCTCATCTCAGAATGTTGTGTCCCTAGCATTTTTGAAATGGTTTGAATGTGAGGTGTCTCCCAATATCTCCTGTCAAACAATACAGGAAAGCTGAGGTGAAATAATTTGGTTATGAGAGCCTTAACTCAATCAGTGCACTAATCCCCTGATAGGATTAACAGATGCGTATAGGCTGGGAGGGTGTGGCGGGAGGAGATGGATCATTGGGGACATGCCTTCAGGGTATATATTTTGTATCTGGTGTGGAGTTTCTCTGCTTCCTTGAGCCATGCCTCAACCTGCTTCCCTCCTCCACACTTTCAACTTTATATCCTGACTCACCTTTACTCCTAAGGAATAGAGTTGGCCTTCTGCAAACTGTGACTTCTGAAACTATGAGCCCCTAAGGAAACTCTTCCTCCTTTACAGAGTTCTTTTCAGGTCTTTTAGTCACAGCAGAAAAAAATTAAA
Organism: Aplodontia rufa; assembly: GCA_004027875.1. Taxonomy (NCBI): domain Eukaryota; kingdom Metazoa; phylum Chordata; class Mammalia; order Rodentia; family Aplodontiidae; genus Aplodontia; species Aplodontia rufa. The sequence continues at coordinate 32,969 of PVKS010019991.1, read as the reverse complement.
TTAAATTAAAAAAGCTATCTAAAGCAATGTTCTATAGGTATTCTTGAGAGCTACCTGTGAGAAAAGGGATAAGTGAGTCAGTCCAGTGCAAGGTCACCCAAAGAATTTTCTTCCAAGTCTGAGAAGGAGCAGGTATCAGAATCAGAATAGCAATAGCTGTTTGGAGAGGGCCACCTAACAGGTGTGTGACCTCCCAAACACAGCTGCCCTGTAGTTTTGCAGAGAGAGTCAAGATAATTTATACACCAAGTTACTTCACCTTTAGCTTTTAATGTCCAAAGACAACTCCTTCATGCCAAACTCACTAAAAAGCAATAATGCAAGGATACAGCTTGATACAATTTATAGATGTCAATATTTTCTGGCATAGTGCAGCTAGGAAGAGAAAAGAATGGAACTGGGGGTTGGAAGGTAAAATATACAGTGTGATACATAGTAATTTAGAAACAACTTTCAAGTAAGGGATTGCAGTACATGGTTTCCTAGAGAACCTTTGCTTTTTCATTCATTTTGGTACTAGGGATTGAACTCAGTTGGCTCTACCACTCAGCAACCTCCCCAAGTGCCACCTCTCCCCCATTTCTTTAATTTTGAAACAGAGTCTCACTGAGTTGCGGAGGTTGATATCAAACTTGTGCTCCTCCTGCCTTAGCCTCTCCAGTTGTTGGGATTACAGGTGTGCGCCACCACACTGGGCATCCGATAATATCATAATTTCCCCACATTTCTGAGATTAACTTCAAAATTTCTCTGGCTACTTTATGTGAGGAATACTTTTCTATTCCATTTAAAAGTATAACTTACAGTATTGCCTTCTATAATACCACAAACAACTGAAAAGTAGTAGCTCTTATTAACGCACAGTAGCTCAGAAAATCTAAAGGTGGTTTTCTGGGCCATACAACTAAGAAATGAATGGGAAGTTAGTGCAAGGCGAATGCTATACACTGAGCGTTGCTTGTATTGCTCTTACTCTGAACCAGATAATGCTCTAAACACTTTAAGTGTATGAACTCATTCAATTCAGGCAACACTATGTGAATTGCACATTACTGTTACTACCTTCATTACACTGATTACTAAATTTAATCAGAGAGATGGTAAGCACTTTGCTGAGATCACGCTACTAGTATCAGGATTAATCCTCAGATCGTTTGGTGTCAAAGTCTGTGTTTGATTGGAATTTTCCTCAGTGTTAACATTTGCTGACTGTCTTATGCTGGAAGTAAACAACACATCACAGAAATAAATACAGTGTTTGGATTCAAATATTGTATGTAAAATAAATTTAAAGAATAGATATATGTCAGTATGGAGTGAATGGGTTTTTTTTCTAAATTGAACGTATATTAAGTTTTGTATATCCTATCAAGGGACCATTTAGAGATAATGTCAATCGAATAGAGTTTTGTCACAAGATAATGATCTCCTGCTGCTACATAAACATGAATGTGAAGCCAAGTTAGTTGTTTATTTTCAAAGTAGGAAAAATCAATCCCGGAATTATGTTCTATAACAGTGATTTTAGTTCTATTATACAAAATGATGCATGTTGGTTTAATAATTTTGCTTGATGGATGTTTGAGAGGGAAAGTGACAGATGTTCCCTGCATCATTGCAAGCCAGAGGCATTCTGAAAGGCTTAGAAAAAATACCTGTTGTATTTTTTGCCTAATCAGAAAAAGTCACACATAAAAGTGATGAGGTTGCACTCCTGTTGAAATATGCACCTTTATGAATGAAATGATTTATGATCTATTATGGGTGCTGTGGCTTTTAACTTTAATCAGGGAATAGTGGTCAACCGTGCAGCCATAAGGTCTAAGAGAGCAGGCTATATATATAGTACTTAAAAATGTGAACTGACAGCAGCACAACTGCAGAAAGGTCTATTGCACTTGGTAATGATCATGACTCAACTTTCATTTTAACTCCAGATGGGATTGTGAAGCAATTGTTTACTTGGGTCTGAAATAGGAAATCATTTCAAAGTTGCATGTAGCCTAGAGAGTACCCAAGGAGGAAACTCCCAAAAGGCATAATAATACACATTTTTGAGAGTATATTAAATAACTCCCTGCATTTTAATATTTGTGAATGCTTTCAGAGTGGTTTCTGTATATTTATTCATTATTCATTTCATGTTTGCTGCCTCCTGGAGAGTTTGGTATATAAAGATTAGCTGGGTAAAATGAGAAAGAAAAGGCAAATGAAAAAGAAAGTCAATAGAAGTGTTAAGTGTTCTGATTCCTACTCCCAATACTTTTGTCCAATTATACCATAAATCCCTTGGTCCTCAAAAAATTGTTTGGTTTATAATGCTATATGGTTTGACATAGTTTGTCCTTTTTTCAACAACTGGGAAATTCCCTAAAATCAGAATGTATAAATTCAAATATATTTCCAAAATGATTGTTAAGGCATTATTCTCAGATCTGTGGTTAATAGCATCAGTGTCTAAGAGATGCCTTAAGGAGCATGTCTCTTCCCCTACCCAAATTCCAAACCACTAAGGAATTAAACAAGAAAACTGGTGGATCAAATACCCCCTGATGAGGTCAATATAGGATATGCTTTGTGTATGCAAGAAATGTGTCTTCTTGACACCAAACCAAAGATTTTAGAAGATGAACTCACCCACCTATAGCAGTACAAGAACAGGACAGGTGTTCTAGGTGGGAATTATCTCCTTTTAGGCATGAGAGAAATGAAGACAGGAGAATGTGTACAGAGGGTTCTTCTTGTGTTCACTTCCAAGAGAAAAATAAAAGGAAAGACTGGGCTCCAAAAGGCTATATGTCTCCTTCCAAATTCAGTCAAAATGCAATTCATATCATCTCCTCTTAGAATAAGTGCAGAAGACACAGAAAGCTGGGATTGCTGTGCTACTGGAATTTCCTCAAAGGAAGAAAACACCATTTTTGTAATTCCTCACTCCTATTTCTATTAAGATGCCATGTACCAGAAAGAAGTTATTCACACTTCTTTAACTTCAAAATTAAAAAAAAACTTTTTTCTGTAAAATAAATCATTTCAAATATTAGTGACTTAATAAAGAAGTAATTTACTATTTCTTATCATTCTGTGTGTTGACTGAGCAGAACTTGACACTATAGGACCTAGTGAGTCATTGGCTGGAAGGTCCAGGGAAGCTGCTCACACATCTGGAGCCTCAGTGCCACACTGACAGACTGCTTTTGTCCTCCTCCACTGGGTCTCTGAGTGGTGACTCAGCCACCAGAACATTCGACATGGTCTCTAGCTCCTGTAGGAAATCATGGATTTCTTCTTCACAGCATGACAACTCGACTACAAGACAGCAAAGTGGAGACTTCCAGAACTTTTTTTTTTTTTTTTTAATAAAGGGACAGTGGGAGAGAAAGAGAGAATCAGTTTTAATTAGTTTTTCTTGTGGCCTTCATTGCTAGACACAGTGTTGCATATGTGGTGCTGGGGTTTGAACCCACCTCCTCACACATTCCAGGCAAGCGTCTTAACCCCTAAGCAACCACTCCAGCCTCCGACTTACAGAACTTTTAATGGCTTAACCAGAACTGCTTCTTCTGCCATATTTTACCTGTCACATCGTGCTGATCAAGGCAAGCCACAGATCCAGAAGCAGCGAAAACAGACTCCGCCTCTGGATGGGAAGATACACATAGCTGGCAACAGCAGTTGGCAAACAAACTTGTAGGCAGGATATGGCAAACCTCAAAGGAATGTCTCCCATCATTCCATCTCGTGACCATCCCTCTTCCCATCCCAGTAAATAAGATTCACCATTGCAAACAGTGCACTGCCTCATGTCCTTCTGCATTCAGCCTTTTCTTCCCTGCCTCCTTTTGCTCTATGCAATATTCCAAGCTGATTCTCCTTGATCTATAAAGCCAGAAGCTAGATGCAAGATCTTTTCATGCAAAGGACTGCTTTTTGGGAACAGTGAGTTAGCTCCTTCCCTTACCCAAAGCACATGGCATTCCCTCTCAGATCTTAGCATGCTCATCTTCAGCTGAATAGCCTCAATAGAGTTGTAGAGAAGCAAACAACAATAATTTATTCAAATACTTTACCGAATCATTTTTAGGTAAGATTTAAGGGTGAATACATTTGTGTTTTAAGAAAAAGTTTATTGAGAGATTGAAATTCTATAATTGTAGTATTTCGGCTTAAGATAATGTGGTGATAACTAGGATCTCTTTAGGATATGCGATTATTCTTAATTGTTCCATTAATGGATTCAAGTTGGCAGCCATTATGCAAACAGAATTCTGGTGTTCAGAACACTGCAATCCACACAGAAACACAGCGTATTCCAAAAGATTGACATCAACACTGACTGTTTGTAGCAGGTATTATTTTTTAGTCTTTCTCCATAACTCTGAAGTCCAAATTTATTATTTTTTAATAAAATTAAGAAAAAGTTTACACATACACACACACACACACACACAGCACATCCCCTGAAAGGAGAACTATAAAAATAGTTACAAAAGCTACAAATAAATAAATACCAACAGCTCTGATAACCAAATTTTTCTTGAATATGGAGTTAATAATAGGCTGGTGAAGCTGATCCACACCTTGACAGTAATACTGCTTTTATTTCTTGTTTCTAGGCAGGAAATTCTAATGGGAAGAAAATGCTGAAGTGAACAGTTTTGAATTCCACAGTCTGTTCCTCTGATGGCTGTCCCAGATTCTTGGCACTAAATCATTACTTCTCTATTTTTAAAAATTTCAACTTGTGGCCTGTAACCTCAACCTTTGCGCTTGATATCACTGCTCTCATAGTTTGCTACATCAGGGATCTGTGCCAAGAAAAAAAATCAGGAGCCAGTATCCTCTATTTTATGACTCTCTGTATTAGTTTCCAGGGATTATCATAACAAAGTCCCTCTAACTCGGTGACCAAAACCACCGAAATGCATTTTCTCACAAATCTGGAAGCTGGAAGTCAGAATCAAGATGTCACCAGGGTTTGCTCCTTCTAAGAATTGTGGTGGAGGATCTGTTGCAGCAGCATCTCTGAGCTTCTGGAAGCCTCAGACGCTGCTTGATGTGAAGATGACTTTCCTTCTCCCTGTGACTATAAATTGCTTATCCTTTTTGCATGTGTATCCCTCTTTGTGTCTAAAATTCCCCTTTCTATAAGTGCAACTTTCATATTGACTTAATGAACACTCTAACAATTGTGTCTTATCTTGATCATAGGCAAATTCCTATTTTCAAATAAGGTAACATTCTCACAAAGTAGGATTTAGACTTCAACATCTTCTAGGGGTACACAATTCAGCCCATAATCATCATGTGTTTGAAGAAAGTCCAAGCTTCTGGACATAATACAGCCTTATCTTTTGCACATGCTATATTCAGGCATGGTAATTTAGGTATATATCACACACTTTGTGCCAATGTATCCTTTTAATTTAGGGATTGCTCAGGATAATAAACAATACAAGATTAAAAATTAAGTTTTCCTTGTGCCTCCCTAACTGTGATTGATCTAAATCTCTGTGTGAAATATCCTATTTAACTTTTGGACTTGACATGGAGCTTTACCTTCTCATTTCCACTTGACTGGAAACTCACCTCATCTTGCCCACAAACACCCATATGTTCACATACTAACCTGTATGCTTGTTCTAAATAAGGTCATGTTGTATATGTTCCTGAATTTCTGGCCCTTAATCAGTAAAATTTTTAGCCAGAAATTTTAGAAATAATGTAGACCCAACTTGTGCAATCCAAGGCTCCTGAGCTTGCTCCTATATTTTGAGGAATGTAGAGCAGGAGTTGGCAGGTTATGGTCACAGCCCAAATGTGACCTGCTTTCTATTTTTGTAGAGTCTATGAACTAGAATGGTTTGCACATATTTAAGTCATTGAGAACAACCAAAAGAACAAGAATATTTTGCCAAGTAACAATTATACGAAATTAAAATTTCAGTGTCCATAAAGTTTTATTGGAGCATGGCCTGGTTTATTATTCAATTATATACTTTCCATGATAGTTTTTATCCCACAGTAGCAGAGTCTAATAGTTACAACAAGGACTTTATGATCCACAAACTTTGATTACTTACTATTTAATCCCTTTACAAAGATAGTTTGCTGAATCCTCACACCATGGTAAGATGAACTGGAGAAAGAGAGGGAAAAAAGGAAGAACAAAAATGAAATTTAAAGTGAAAAAGAGGGGTTAAGGAAAAGAAAGCATATATGATGCCTCTGGTAAACACCATTCTACTCTCAACTTCTGTGAAAACACCTCTTTAGATCCCACTTCTCAGTAGATCAAATTGTGTTTATCTTTCTGTGTCCGACTTATTCACTTAGCATAATGATCTCTAGGTCTACCTGGGTTGCCACAAATGACAAGATTTCTTTTTTGCTCATTTCTGAATAGTATTGCATTGGGTAAAGTTATTACATTTTTTCATCTGTTCATCTATTAATGGATACTTCAGTTTCTATATCTTGGCTTTAATAAAAAGCGCAGCAATTAACATGGGAGTGTAGATGTCTCTTCTACACACTGATTTCATTTTCTTTGAGTATACACACATTAGTGGGACTATGGATCAAATACAAGTTCTTAATATAAATTGTTTGAGGCACCTCAAAACTGCTTTCCATAATGGATGTACTAATTTACATTCCCACAAGTGGTTCACAAGGATTCCCTTCTATCCCTTCTATTCCCATCCTTACCAGCACTTCTTTAGGCTTGATATAAACCATAGCGAATTATCTGCAATAGAAATCAAGAATGTAATTCCATTTAACAAGTAAAATTAAATACCTAGCAATAAATTCAGTCTAAGAGTTAAAAGATCTTTACAATAAAATTGCAAAACATTGACAAAAGAGAAAGAAAACAAGACATACAGAAAGACATTCCATGTTCATGGATTGAAAGAATCTATATTGTTACAGTATCCATGCTGCTTATAGCTATCAACACATACCAACACATTCAATGAAATTCTGACTGAAATACCAATGACTAGAAAATAAAATCCTAAAATTTATATAAAAACACACACAGAGACACATACAAAAAAAAAACCTCCAAATAGCCAAAGCCATCTTGAGTTTAAAACAAACAAACAACAACAACAACACAAACAACAAAACAGTAGTCATTTCAAAATATGCTACAAAGCTACAGTAACAAAATAGTATAGTGTTAGCATAAATTCAGACACATGCACCAGTGGAACAGTGTTGGGGATTACAGAATAAAGCCTAGAAGGAAACTTATGTATCTGTAGCCAACTGATTTTCAACAAATGGTAAGAACATGTGGGGAACAAAAAAAAAAAAATGATCTTTCAGTAAACATTGTTGGGAAAACTGGATATCCACAGACCAAAGAATGAAACTAGATCCCTAGCACTCACTAGCTAAAAATTACCTCAGATGCATTAAAGGCTTAAATGTAAGATCTGAAACAGTGAAACTACTGGAAGAAATGTAGGGCAGATGCTTCAGGACATAGGAATGGGAAGGTCTTTATGAACAAGGCTCCAAAAGAACATGACACAAAACCAAAGACAGATAAGTGGAACCACACTGAGTTAAAAGCTTCAGCAAAGGAAGCATCTGCAGGTGAAGGGATAACCTAGAGAGTGGGAGGAAATATTTACAAACCATATGTTGTTTAAGTTGAACTTGAAGTGGAGAATGCAGGCGGATGAGCGAAAGTGGGCGAGGCCCTCTTATTTCTGAAGAACCACTCTCTGGGGAGTTCTAGATGACTTTGTGGCTCTCAAAACCAGTTCAAGCCCCTGGACAAACCAAAAGCAGTGCAGACAGTTGTGATCTTTGTCAACAAACTGCAGTGAACTCCTGGCATATCACTGGCACTGCAGTGAGTCCTGATGATAGTGGAGCCCTCCCTGTATTTAGGAATAGTGCAAGTCTGCCTCAGGCTGATTCTACATGAAGATTCCCTACCCGCACCTTCCAGTATCAAACCCTCTGTGACTCAACTGCATGAGTCTTAAATATCCTGAATAAGAGGTTTCACACTATTGTCATGATCGCTACAAGGATGCAAGCTTTGAACATGAGGTTGTTAGTGCTAGTAGCTCCATTTCATTTTGTAAAAGACTCTAAGGTAAGGATCAGCTTATTTACACTGGCAATGAAAGTTTTAAGTGCATAAAGAGATTCTCATATTCATTTAAAAACTATGGAATTCTGTGGAGTTGCATAATCATATGTTCTACTTCATTGCAAAGTAGAATTTGGCTAACACAAGCTGGGGATACTAAAGCCAAGCTCTTTGTGGCTAGTACAAACAAATCAGGCATTGTCTATTACCTGCAGCTGCAGCATCACTAAAATCAAGATCAGTACCTACTGAGATTGGTGGCTAAATTCTGCGTGATTTGCATACTCTCCTGTAGCTTTGCATAAACATTACTGCATGGGCTTCAGAACAAAAAACAAAAAAACAAAAAAAAAAGAAAGAAAAGAAAAGAAATCAGTCTTTGAAACTTGGCTTTTGCTCTAGCCACACAAATTTGAAAAAATTAACTCTACTGAACCTGTATTTTCTTATCGCTAAACTAAAGATACTTATATCAAACGTATAGGACTAATGGTAAATGAAGGTAAAACAGTTGGCACATTTCTTGCAAACAGTAAATAAAAATTCGAAAGATATACAAAAGAACAGAGAATTCTAGCCCTTCAAATTCTGTATCACAAATGTTTCTAAATATATCATTACCATATTGTATTTTCTTACTCAAAATATGATTACAAAAGCCACAATAGTATTAGCATTGTTTCCCTGGTGTATGATTGTCCTTCCAGACCCAACATTCAAAAAAAGAGCGATAGGTAAAATTGTGTTGTTATAAAGTAAGAATTGGAGAAAGTAAACTGTGTCAGGACTAGCCTGGGAAATTGGAGAGATTTGTAGTATATTGAAGAGAAATATGTCCTGATGGGTCATTTCAAGAACCTCCAAAACTGCTTCTGCATGACTGTATGTACTGAGACACCTAGGTTGTCAGTCTGGAAGACAGATGTAGGGTCAATGGATAGTATTCAGAGTCTTTTCCTGATAGGTAATAAGATCCCTGATAATGTGATGATGGCAACCACTTGATTAGGCATTAAAGAAGGCATTCAAACATCAGTGCAGTCTATGTGTTCTTTGAAATCCCCTTCAGCATTGAAATTTGATTTTTTCTGTAGTAAGCTGAAACGTCAGGGATGCTCCAAATTCGCTGTTTGTATGTACGTGTGTGAGCATGCGTGTGTGCATGTGTGCGTGTGTGTGTGAGTCTCTATTTACACACTGAGAATATATGCAGTTTGTAAACAACCAGACTCCATCAAATAGTCATACAAAATCAAATACATAAATTCAATTCTCATCTCCAGAAAACTTTGGAGATATCATGGGAAATTCTGATTTGTCCCAAAATTCAATCCTACTAACAGCTTTCTAAGTGGTCTATTGTCCTCACAGCATAATGCTCCTGGCCCAGAAGTTGGGGAGAATTCCGTCATCTCAGTCTGGTTTCCACAGCCTGTACGAGATAATGGTAGTAATCCTGAGTTCCTTTCCCAGTTCTGGCTTACGCGTGTGTTGAGTTCTGTTCACATGGACGTTGGCACTGCTGCCTGGCCTGTCTTTAGATCTTTACATCACCACTGGGAAAAGATCCGCCCTGAGCTCTGCAGGTGTCTGTCTGCTCTCCGGTCTCTGTAGAGGACTCTTGGAAACGCAAACGCAAATGCAAATGCACAGGAGACACAACCACTTTGGGGAAGAGTAATTAATTTTAAGAGGACAGAGGATATTTCTAATACAAATCAATGCAGCTTATGTCAATAAATGAACATTTAGCACCTGAATATGAAATCTCTTAACATTTCTAAAAATATATGGGAAAAATTCCCCTTGATAGGGGAATTTTCAAAATGAAGAAATCTGACTTCAAATATTTTCTCTTTTAGACCAAGAAAAATTTTAATAACTTTAAAGTAACTATTTCCCAGCCATCAAAAAACATAGAAAATACTGCAGACCGAAATATTAATCTTTTTTATTCTGGTTTTTATTTTGTGCTCAAAATTATCATTAAAACTATGTCTGTAGGATGAATCAACTGATATGCAGTTGTTAGTGTGTAAGTAACATTCAGAAAATACCTACAAGTTCAACGCCGCTACAAGAGGGCAAGGGCTGTGCCTTCCTTCACACATAAAGAATTAAGGTAAAAGTTCATGCAGCACCACATAAATTTCTCTGTGTCTTTTTCAGAGCCATTTACTTTCTTACAACAGCTCTGCCCCTTGTGCTCTTTTCTCCCCATGTGCCATCTGTCTCCACGGCTTCAGCTCACCTTCTTTCAACATTTTAAGCTACTATGACAAGAGGTGAAGATCAGGGAAGCCATAAAATCTGGCTGAAAACCTTAGCTAATGTATAGACTTTGAGTTCCCCATAAGTAAAATGTCTTATGTGAGCTCTTAGTGAAGAAATCATTGAAAAACAACCTTCTGGATCTTTTACAAACCAGAAAAGCAAAGAACAAAGTTTTCTTCCTATGAAATACCTAAAAACTAAAGTTTAAGTTAAGAAAATGTTACAGTCAATAGAGATTACTGTATTACACTTAGAATGTTTATAAGCTGCTTGCCCTCATAAGAGAAAACACTGTTATTTAAGCAATTAGGATATCTTCATAAGCACTTTATTATTATATTGGTGATACACTGTCATGCACTTACATTTTGAACAAAAACAACAAAATCTATTTAAGCATAAGGAAAGCTGGTATTTTCTGAAAGGTGCCTATTTCCATAGATTCACTAGTATATGTGAAAATGTAGATTTTAATCTTATATTTCTACAGTAGAACAATTTAGGCTGGGTGTGATGGTGCACACCTATAATCCCAGCAACTCAGGAGGCTGAGGCAGAAGAATTGCAAGTTCAAGACCAGCCTCAGCTACACAGTGAGTCCCTGAGCAATTTAACGAGATGCTATCTAAATTATATATATATATATATATATATATAGAGAGAGAGAGAGAGAGAGATGGCTGTGGATGTGGCTTAGTAGTTAAGCACCCCTGGGTTCAATTCCTAGTACCAGAAAAATTAAATAAATTAATTAATAAAGTAGGCTTCTTTACATGTCAGGAATTCAAGTACAATTTAAATGTGAGAGAATTCATATAAAATATGCAGCCACAGACATTATGCTTTCATAACACAAAGAGAAAAGAAATACCAAAGTTCAGTAAAATAATTTATCTGTTTGAAATTAAATGACCTGTTTATTTAAGCTTCTCATTTACTGAATTTGAACATATTATATGTATAGAGTATTGAAAGGTAATTGTTTGTTATTTTATATACTTAATTCATTAAAATGTATGGGTACCCTATTATCAATTTACAAAAGGTGATACTTTGTACAATCTCTAAAAGCTCTTTGCTTTTTTTTCTTCCATAATTCACTTTATAGATTGAGCCGTGTTCAAATACTTAAGCTAAATATCAAATTATCTCTTAGTATTCCCATTATTCATTCTTATGCATTAAATCAATCTACCAATATTTATGAGTGTCAGACCTTATGTTGGAGAAATCAAGGACACTCTTGATATTGAATATTTTAGGTCTATATGACAGGAAGCAATCAAAATAACACAAGTATGACAAAGATGTAAAAAGTCTAAGTGCTCTATAAGCAACATACGAAAAGTCAAACTTTCCTGAGGATGTCATTTAAGCTGAGATATAAAAGATAGAAATAAATGAGCTGTATGAGGATACAGAGGACAAGTTTCCTATCAGAAGAAACAACTAACATCAAGGCATTAAAGATAAAAAAGTGTTATGAACTCAAAAGAAAAAATGACTCAAAGTGGTCAGCCAGACAAGTAAGAGTAGATGAACTTTCCAAAAGAAATATATGATTTTCTCCATATATTTATAGGTGCATTATAGTTGTACATAATGGGATTCATTGTTACATATTTGTACATGCACACAATACCCCCAATATAATTTTATTTTTAAAAGCCTTAGGATGATGTGGCATGGTCATTTATCATAACAAGGCCATCCACCCTTCTTCCTTGCAAGTAGAACTTTTCTTGTAAATATACCTTTGTGAGTTTGAGACAATTATTCCCCTCCACAATCCAAAGAGTAAATATTATTTGGAATAAGCTAACTGTGGAGTGCCCATTTGACTTAGAATGATTAGGATCAGGTATGGCTGCACTCTTGCTAACAGGAAATGACAAGACTTCTGCTGGGAAGTTGTTATGGATTCAATTATGTCTCCTCAAAATTCATGTGTTAAAGTCCTAACTCCCAATGTAACTGCATTTGGAGACAGATCCAAATGAGGGCATCTGGGTGAATTCCTATCCACCAGGACTGGAACCCTTCCAAGAAAATACCCAGGAGTTCAAATGCTCAGAGAAAGGACCATGTGCTGACACCATGTGTTCAGGAAACAAAACATTCTGATGCCTTGCATTTGAATATCCTGTAAAATAAATAAATGTCTGAAAGAGAAAAAAGCAGAATGAATAATTTTCCAGCAAAATACATTTCTTTTGTTAAAACACAAGCCTATAGTAATTTCTATTTTTTTTATGAAATCCCTAGAAGATTCATTCAGGAGTCCTGGAAATAGATCACTGTGTCACTAATAGACATAGAAATGATTGTTTCTCTGTTTTATTGGACCACACTGACCATCTAGCATTTTCCATGAGTGCAGATATTACTCCTTGTATTAATTTTCTAAGACTTTCTTATCAAAGTCTAGAAAACTTGGTAACTTAAGGAAATAGATTTATTGTCTTCAAGTTTTGCAGCATCAAAGTTAGAAATCAAGGTGTTAGCAGCGCCATGCTATAAGAATAGATCTTTTTCTATATTTAATGCTTTCTTAGTCTAGTTTTGAGGTCCTGCTTGGAGACACATCAGTTGTCCTTTGGAAGTAATTAATTATGCCCACACAACAATAATGATTTTGTGTTGGACTATCATACTCTGGGTCACTATGCAACCATCCTAATCACCAGGGGTACTAGTACCAGAAAACAGGGGACATCCAATATCCCCCAGAGCCTACAACATGATTTAAATTAAATAATCCATGGGGATCTTGGGAAACCTAGCTACATCCAGAGTGCATAATCTAGCTATATTTTAATCTTCCAAAATCTGGCTTTTGTGCTCCCACTGACACTCTGTCCATGGTACATCCCCCTGTGTAGCCCATCTCCAGAGTATTCTCTTATGCAGAGTTATAATAAAAGACTCTGCCTTTCATCTATTCCTGGGTCATTGTATTGTGTTCTCTTATCAAAAGAATCTTTAAGTATTATAAAACAATGCTTCTTCCTGAAGACTCCAGAGGAGAGTGGTTCCAGGTCTCTCCATAGCCTCTGCAAGTCATTAGCAATGCTTGGCATTCATTCGTGGACTGATGGCTACAAAAATGCAACTTCTACCTCTTCTCTTGTCACAGGAATTCCCCATTCTGTGTGTCTGTGTCCTCAATGGCACTCTCCTGTCTATATTTGCCAGTGTCTCTTCTCCTTACCTAATGGGGACAGTAGTTATATTGGACAGGGGCCAACACTAATTAATTATTATTTCAGTTTGATTTGATTATACCTAGAAGGCCCTGTTTCCAAAAAAAGGTCACATATACAAGTATCAAGAGTTAGGATTTCAATATACTTTTTAGCCACATTTAACCCATAACTCATAAGTGTGGAAGACAGCAGAATAGACAGACAGATCATACTGGAAGGGGTCATGGGGCACTGAATTAATCAGCTCTGGTCATGCCTTCCTGTCAATCTCTAATTTTAAGAAAAGTGAGTTCCTTATCATTTCACCTACTTTTAGTTAAATCTAATGCTATGTGAAACTAAAAGATTCTAATGAATTCAGGAGATGAGGCATTATATTTAGGACACTGTGAATTCATCAGAAGATTTTAAGCACAGGAATGGCATAACGATATTCATTTTTAAAAAATTGCAAATACTTTCAACTCCCAAGTCCTCTGAAATTTCATTCTAAAAGTTGTCTAGTTTACAGTTCCCTCTGTTGAGTTCCTTATTATTTCATCATCCATGAAATATCAGTTTTAAGAGCGCTCCTTGCGTCTTCCCTTTGATCTATCCAGAACACAAAATAATCTTCTTAAAATAATATCTAATAAAATACATTTTTGATCAAAAACCTTCTATACTTCCTCTTGACTTAAAGATAAAGTTCTTAGAACCTTCCTATATCCTGATCTCAAACTACATTTTCAAAATTAAGTCCAAACCATGGATTTTGTGCTAAAAAGCACAGATCATATATGAGTAATGGTTTAAAATTATGATTCTGAGCAAGCTGTAAAAGTCTTTATTAATACTAACTTATTATAAGCAAATGCAGAACAATTAGCATTTAAACTTATGTTTTACACATATATCTGACTGTTCCTTTCCTGAACTGATACATAAGTATCTGCAAGAAGAAAAAATATATATGTATATGTGCTTCAGTTTTTCTAAATTCTTGTTTTTCATGTGCAACTTCTTACATGTTGATAATTGACAGGACTAAAATTAATCACCAACATCGTAATTATTGCAGTCCCTGTTTTTTTTTTTTTTTTCCTTACCAGGAATTGAACCCAGGGTGCTACACTACTGAGTGACAGCTCCAGTTTTTTTTATTTTTTATTTTGAGACAGGGTCTTATTAAGTTGCATAGGACCTTGCTAAGTTGCTGAGGCTGACTTGAAATTGCAATCCTCCTGCTTCAGCCTGCCAAGTTGGTGGAATTACAAGTATGTGCCATGCAACCAGCTTATAGTCCAGTTTTTAGAAAACATTTTGTGGGAAACCATTTTATACATTAACATATGTAAACCTAAAAATAAATATATAAGTTGTATTATCATTCCACACACCATGAGTTAAGAAATTTGGGCTCAAAGTGACCAAGTGACTTTCCCATAATCCTTCAGTTGAAATGCCAGCAATGGAGTTCAGCTGAACTTTTAACCATGGATTAAAATCAGTTTTTGCCTCTCACCAAAATTATCTCCTCTGTTGACAAGATCATGTCACTCTTGATGCTTCAGTGTTTTCCAACAATATGGTGATAGAATTCCAGATTTTAGAATAATTGGTAGCTGTCACTCCAGGAGGTTGCTATGAATCTATGTTAATGCCTGTCATCCACGTAACTTAGCAAACATGTCTTGAGTATTCCATCAGAGTAAACATGGGGACTGTGCCCCAGGAGAAGGGATAGAAGAGAGGAGCAGAGGAAAAGAAAGTTAAGTCCAGGAGAGAGGCAATGAGAAAATTGCTTCTTACCTTGATTTGTGAAACATCAGTACTGATGGCAAAGCCAGAGAGGATGTCACAGTTCAAAGATAACACCCCGCTCTATTTGAAGAAAACATTTAAAGCATGGGTGTTTTCAGTACACATTCCAAGATGATAGAACTTCAAGATTTGAATTTGAAAATGAAAATTAATTGAGCAGAGATTTTTGGCTTTACTTTTTTTAAGCCATCAACCCTACATTAATTAATGTAGAACAAAAGATCCACTCTCTTTCCCAAAACAACTGAAGGGTTTGAATTATTTAATTGAGACAAACACATAAACAGGGCGACCCTTTTGCAGAAGCAGTTCCAGTCCTGTGTTAGATGTTGTATTGAAAAATTCAAGTCTTCAGAGAGGGACAATAGAAGAAAAACCTGAAGAAAACGAAGAGCTACTTTCTTCTCCTTCCTACATTTGGTCATGCAGAAACACACGCAGCTTATATGATTGCTGTTATTTTGCCGAAAGAAGGTAAGGAATTACTTAAAGTTTAGCTTGCACCCATGCTTATCAAAGCCTTGAACACAATCACAGGCAGGGGGTGATGGCTCAGCAGAGCACTTCAATAACTTTGAAGCTTATTTAAAAAAGAAGCTTTTCTCTCTCCTCCTACATATTAAAATGACTAACTCATTAAGTCAATGTGAGCTTATGAAACCTATGTGAAAAAATTCTCAAGAACTTTTATTGAATATGCTTTTAAGTATAGGCATACTGCAGATAATGCATGGTTTAAAAGTTGAAGACTTGTGGCAATCCTACATGAAGCAAATCTATCAGTGCCATCTTTCCAACACTATGTACCTACTTCTTATCTCTGAAGTCACATTTTGGTAATTCTCACAATATTTCAATTTTTCTCATTATTATGGCTGAAACCTGTTGGGTTAATATGTCATCAATGATCTTCAATGTTACTATTGTAATTGGGGGGGCACCACAAACTTCATCTATATGAGATGATGAACTTGATAAATGTGTGTTCTGACGGTTCCTCCAACTGACCATTCCCTCATCTTTCTCTCTCTCTCTCTCTCTCTCTCTCCTCAATCTTTCCTATTTCCTTAGAAAACAATATTGAAATTAGGTCAATTAATATCCCTCTTATGGTTTCTAAGTGTCTAAGTGAAAACAAGAATTGCAGATGTTTAACTTAAAGTTAAAAACTAGAATGGATTAAACAAAGGGAGGAATGTCTGTCTAAAGTCAACACAGACAGGTTTGCCTCTTGTACCAAATGTTCAACCACAGTGTGAGCACAAAAGAAAAGATCTTGAAGAAATTATAGATGTTGCCTTAATGTAGTACACATGATTGGTAATAGGAAGAATGTTTTAGTGATCTGAATAGAAGATTAAATAAACTGCAATATTCTCTTAAGCCAAAACCCAACCCAGAGAACAGCCATAGCATTCTTCAAAATTACGAATGCTGAGAGAGGTGAAAAGGGTATAGAAGTGGTTGAAGCTGGCAGAGGGTCTTTCATGAATTTGAAAGAAAGAAGTCATCTCCATAACTTAAAAGTGTAAGCTGAAGCAGCAAGTGCTGATGGAAAAGCTGCAACACCTTATCAGAAGGATCTCACTAAGGTGGCTGCACTAGCAGCAGATTGTCAGTGAGGATGAAGCAGCTTTATAGTGGAAGAAAGATGTCACCTAAGACTTTCATAGAATGAGAGAAGTCAATGCCTGACTTCAAAGTTTCAAATGAGACACTTATTGTCTTAAAAGGGGCTAATGCAGTTGGCAACTTTAAATGGAAGCCAATGCTCATTTACTACTTGGAAAATCCTAGTTCACTTAAGAAATATACTGTTTACTCTGCCTAAGCTGCATAAATGGGACGATAGTCGGAAGACAGTATGTCCATTTACAACATGGCTTACTAAATATTTTAAGCCCCCTGTTGAGATCGGCTAAGAAGAAAAAAAAAAAGATTCCTTTCAAAATATCATTGTTCAATGCTTTTGGTCACCCAACAGCTGCCATGGAAATGTATGGAACTAATGCTGTTTACATGCCTGCTAATACAGTATTTATTCTGTAGCCCATGAATCAAGGAGTATTTGGACTTTTAAGTCATTATTTATGAAATATGTTTTGTAAGGCTACAGTTGCGATATACAGTGATTCTTCTGTTGGATTTGAGCAATGTTAATTTAAAAACCTTTTGGAAAAGAGTCGCCATTCTTTTTTGTTTTCTTTCTTTTTTTAATAAACAGACAGGGACAGAGAGAGAGAGAAGGAGAGACAGAGAGAGAGAAAGAATCAATTTTATTTAATGTTTTAGGTGGACTTTGTTGCTCTGAGACTTCATTGTGTACGTGGGGCTGGGGTTTGAACACGCCTGCTCGTACATGACAGGCAAGCACTATAACTGCTGAGCCACCGCTCCAGCCCCAGTTTTCACCATTCTTGATGCCATTAAGAATACTTGCAATTCATGGGAGAATGCCGAAATATTAACAGCAACAGGAATTTGGAAGAAGTTGATTCCCACCTTCATGGACAACTTTGAGAAGTTTAAGACTTCAGTGGAAGAAGAAATGGCTGATGTTGCGGAGCTACCATGAGAACTGGAACAAGAAGTGGAGCCTTGAAGATGTAATTAAATTGCTGCAATCTCATGATAAAACTTGAATGGATGAAGACTTGTTTCCTATAGATGCACAAAGTACATTCTGGAGGTGGAATACACTCCTGTTGAACATGTGAATATTATTGAAATAATCAATGAGCAAAACTCTAAAAGTGCAAACACACTATGTTTCTGCTTGGAAAGATACATTGAATTATCAGTTCATGCACTCATGACTTACTGTTCAATTTGTGTTTACTTTCTATGTACTTTACTTTCTATGAGCCCACTCTAACACCTCATTTTAACTTTATTACCCCTATAAAATACACAATTCCAAATAAAGTCCTTTCTGAAATACCAAAAGTGGAAGCTTCAAGATAGCATTTTTTGGAGAGGGTGGAGCAAAATTTAACCTATAACACATAGAAGGTGTTGGAGTGGAATTCATAGGCTCCCAAGGTAAAAGAAACTACACATTTCAGCAAATATATAGGAAACTCTGCAGGACCTCACTTTTCCATCCCTCCAAACCAGGCCACAGTTTGTTTACCAGTGAACAGAAATAAACATCTCCTTTCATCTTTGAATAAGGTTCTTAGTCTGAAAGATTCAATTTTTTTCTGAATAGATGATACAGAGAGTCATTCAATAAATGCACAAGAACGGACAGATGCTAATTAAACAGATTTTAGATTGAAAAAAGTATGAGTTTGAAAATTATCTGAAATTGGCATGTGGCAGCTATTAGTCAACTAAAGCAGTAAAGATGCTCCTAAATTTGTGAAGGAATTACATCCTGATAAAAGCATCATAAGTAGAAAATATCATAAGTTAAAAATGCATTTAATACTCTGAACCTCTGAACATTGTATCTTAGCAACAGAGTACACTGTAGAGTATCAGTTATTTACTCTAGTGATCATGCTGTTGACTGGAAGCTGCCACTGCTCAACATCACAAAAGAATATTGTACCACACGCTGTTAAGCAAGGAAAAGATAAAAATTCAAAGTCCGATTTCTACTGAATGCATATCACTTTTGTACCATGTTAAATTCAAAATAAATTGTTAAGTCAAATCCTCAAAAATTAAGGATGTTTTATATTCATTTTGAATTTTATTTTAATTTCTATAATATTTTGTGCCAACACATGCTAAACAATCAAATGTGTCAAAAGACTTTTGAAATATAAGCATAATTATAATTTCATGTGACAGGAGAATTAGGCTGAAATATATATAAAGAAATAATGTGAAACGTAGTTCCAAATTTAGAGAAAAAACATCAGATTATCTAAAAAGCTAAATGAACCACAGTCAAATACTTATAAAGAAATAAAAGAATAGACAAGGTGTTTTATTCAGATTTTTCATGGCTATGAGCAAAAGACCCAATAAGAATAAATTAGAGAGGCTGGAGTGGTGGCTCAGTGGTTATGGTGCTTGCCCGGCATGCACAAGTACACGGGTTCAAACCCTAGCAACCCATGTACACAACTAAGTGTCAGAGCAACTAGAGCCATGTGAAAAACTCAATAAAAATTGATTCTCTCTGTCTGTCTGTCTGTCTCTCTCTCTCTCTCTCTCTCTCTCACTGTATTCTCTCTTTAAAAAAAAGAAAAGTATATTTGGGGCTCACGGTTACAGATATCTTAATTAACAAATGACCAACTCCAGTGCTCTGGGCCCAAGGTGAGGCAGCACTTCATTAGGGAAGAGCTCAGTGGAAGAAAGCCTCTTGGCTCATTGGTACATCAGCAGGCAGAGAGGGACTCACCCCCAGTGTCCTCAGTAAGGACAACCCTTCCAGGGCATAGCTCCCGAGTCCTACCTCCCCCAGCCATGCCCCACCTGCCTACAGTTACCACCCAATCAGTCCTTTCAAACTAGGGTGGACTGATGAAGCTAAAGTTCTCATAGACTAATCATTTTCCCACTTAACACAGGAGATTTTAAGAGACACTTTATATTCAAGCTATATAACATATCACTGTCAGTTTTAGAAAACCAAAGTAATGACAGAGTCATAGAAAAACAAATTAACAAAACACAAAAGAATAAGAATAAAAATGGTGGCATGCTATTCTTAAGGGAAAATAAGTGTATATATATTTATATATATATACACACACATATATACACATATATACACAAAATTATATATATAATTGTGTATATATATATATATATACACACACATATGTAAGAGATAGGTATGTAATACACACACACATACAGACATGTATGTAAGAGAGAGGGGTGAGCAATGGCTGGCTAGGAAGAGGGTGTCAATCCAGAATTCTATATATGGAGGAAAATAACTCCTTAAATGAGAATATTAAAGAAATATTAAGGATAATTAGAGAATTGAATTCTCAAAGTAACAATTTTAAGGAGATCAAATCAACTGTAAAAAAGTGATAAAGGATGACTTTTAGGTTGAAGGAGAATGACACTAGATGGAAATGCAAATTTAGGGAAAAAATTATAAAGTCCGCTAGAGAGTGTGAACATGTGAATGATTATAAGATGGGATTTAATTCTTTTCTTAAATTATTTAAAGTAGGCATTATTTAAATTATAAATAGCAACTATGAAGGATAGTATTAAGCATGCAGTTTTATAACGTGAGAAAATGTGCGGCATGGATTTGGAAGAGGAAAATAGAACTCTACTGTTACAGTTTCAACATTTTACAAAAAGTAGTATGATTAAATACATTGTAATTAATTACTCTTGCACATTATAATCCTAAGGCAATTTTAAACCATACCTAGAGGTGCAGCTAAAAATCTGATAGGTAAATTAAGCTGGAATATTAGAAATTGGAATTAATTAAGAAACAGCAGATGTAACTACTGGAAAACAAATCTCAAATGGTAAACTTAACCAAATGTATCAAAACAGTATTAAATATAAATAAGCTCAACAGTCCTAATAAAAGACATTCCCATCAGTCAAAAACAAACAAAAAAGTTGTGTGCTATTTAAAAAAGAAGCCATATAAATATAAAAATACAGACATTCAAAAGCAAAATTATAAAAATATTGAACCATATTCTAAGCATGACTAAACTGTATGACTATGTTAATAGCAGGCAAAGTGAAATCAAGAAATACCATCAAAAAAGAATTGGAACTTTTAACAATGAAAAAAGATGGATTGATGGAGAAGACATAACAATTCTGAGTGCATGTACCTAGTAACAGAACTTCTAATAACATAATTCAAACCTAACAAAGAAGAAACGGATAAATTCATAAACAGATTTGGAAGTTTCTGACCATCCCTCAACTTTTCATTGTTGTGACAAATACCTGAGAAAATGAACTTAGAGGATGAAAGACAGGTTTAATCCTGGTTTCTGAGGCTTCAGTGTATTATTAGCTGGATCCACTGCTTCCGAGCCTCTGGTGAGGCATCATGATGGAACAAAGTTGCTCAGTTCATGACAGAAGAAGCAGAGAGAGAGAAAATGCCAGGGACATGATATATCCTTCAAGGACCCACCCTAAGTGACCTGCTTCCTCTAATTAGGCCCTCACTTCCTTAAGTTGCCACCACCTGCCATTAATGCCATCAAATTTTAAATCCATCAAGGGATAAATCTACTGATGAGATTAGAGCCCGCATGATCCAAACACTTCCCGAAAGTCCCACCTTTGAATATTGCAGCATTGCGGATCATGCCTTTCCAGGTCAAAACATACATGATTCAAAACTTTATGGAAGTCACTTAAAATGAAAAGCACTTTACATACATTTGTCGACAGCATTGTTGTGTTAGTCATTTTCTTTTTTATTTTGCTGCTGCAACCAAAAGACCAGACAAGAACAATTTTAGCAGAGGAAATGTTTATTTTGGCACTTAACAGGTCTAGAGGTCTTCAGTGGGCTGATACAGTGGGCTCCATTACTCTGGGATGGAAGTGAAACAGAACATCAGGACAGCAGGGAGTGGTGAAGGAAAGCAGCTCCAGACATGGTACCATCCACTTTCGCCCTAATAGAGAATTAATTCACTAATTATGCTAAGGTTCTCATAACCCAATCATTTCACCTATAAATTTCCTTGCATTGTCTCACACATGAGTTTTTGGGGGACATCTCATATCTAAACCATAATAATTGCTGATTATTTTATTTTAATAGAAGAGTGATATGTGAAAGCAAAGAAAGGATTTCAAACACAATCTTTAAAAAAATAACAATAAAGGACTTCTTAGAAAACTGTTCTAGTTTGGATCTAAAATATCCCCCAAAGACTCACATGTTAAATACTGGGTCCCCAGCCTGTGACGCTGTTGGGAGGGGTGACATCTTTAAGGGGTGGAGCTCAGTTAGCAAGTGTAGGTCATTGGGAGCATGCCCTTGAAATAGATGATGGGACCCTGGTCTCTTCTTCTGTCCCTTTCATTTTCCACTCATGATGTGAACAGTTTTACCATGTACTGCTATCATGATGAGCTGCCCCACCACAGACCCTACAGGAACAGGAACAACCAATCATGCACTGAAATCCTCAAACTGTGAGCAAAATAGACATTTTATCTTTAAGCTGTTTATCTCAGGTTTTTCCTACAGTTACAGGAAGCTGACATAAAGAATCATACAATAAAATGTCAAAATTCTGTGAATATTATGAAATGTGAATATTAAAAAAAAAACAAACTACTATTAAGAAACAAAATCAAAACATGATATTCCACTATTTTTTGGACTGAACTCCATAGCCATTGACAGAAACAAACATGCCTAAAAGTGACTTTACCTGTGCTCAGAATAAGTAAATAAGATATAACATCAGCAATATAAGCCTCATCAAAACAAATATTTCAACTTTTAATCATTAACTTTTGTAACAGAAATGTTTTCCCAATACTTAGCTATATTGAACAAAGTTGCATTTTTTAGTTTTTATTTTATTTATTTATTTTTTAAAGAGAGACAGTGAGAGAGAGAGAGAGAGAGAGAGAAAATAAGTTTCATTTAGTTTTTCATGTGGCCTTCCTTGCTCCAACATTTCATTGTTTGCATGGTACTGGGGTTTGAACTTGCATGCTTGCGCATGCCAGGCAAGCACTTTAAACCCTGAGCCCTATTCCAGCCTCAAAGCTTTTTAAACATCTGGACAGGATAATAGTTGAGCAGCATTGGGGGGGGGAGTAATTTTTACCCTAGAAATGTGATGTGTCAAGTATCTGGGAAATTGGATTTTCATAGCTGTGTTAAAAATGCTAGATATCAACTTTGAAAGGAATCTTCACCCATCCTGAAGATTTAGTTAGAGAAGTTGGGTACCGAGATAATAAAGGTTTAAATTAAGATGTTTCCACTGTTTGGCATGTTTCAAGCAAAGGCTTGCTAATAATTCTGAGGCTCATTTCCAAGATGATTCAGGATTTCTGGCAGGCCAGTTGAATTTATAAGGTGGTAAATTAAAGAGTAATAAAACATTTGTATGTCAGCCTAAGTCTGAAGGCAAAGTACATGGCCATTATTTTGCAATTACTGTCACTTACTTTAAAAGTGCTTTCACAGTGACTCAGTCTTCACTATACTTTCCAGAGCATCTCCTCCCCATAGTTTTGAAAATTACTGGCAAAATACTCACTCAATAGTAAATAAGTGATTGTGGGAGTCCGATCTCTACTTTGCTCAACACTTACAAGAACTCAGAAGATAAAAATATAATTTTTTCTATAAAGTCATGGTATGTTGTGTGTCTGCCCAAATCTTGTAGAAAGGACAACCTCTCAAATATACTTTTCTATTCTGTACCAGCCATTGCAAACAAATCTCATGGCCCTCCACTCTCATGCTTGGCCTAGCATTATCCACCCTCAGCACCATTACACTTAGTTTTACTGCTGTGCTTTTACTAGGAGTCTTTACAAATCTACCATCCTGTTTATTCCTACTCATTTTGTTATTGTTAAAAAGCATACTCATGGGGCTGGAGCAGTGGCTCCTCAGTTACAGTGCTTGCCTGGCATGCGCAAGTACACATGTTCAAACCCCAGCACCCACGTACACAACTAAGTGTCAGAGCAACAACGTCTATCTGAAAAACTAAATAAAAATTGATTCTCTCTGTCTTTTCCTCTCACTATCCCTCTCTCTTAAAAAAAAAAGCATACTAACAAATTAATTATCTGCATTTTTATTTTTCCAAATGGCATTCACATTTCAAAAGATGATTCAAGCTACCATGGTCCCAATGAGTGCATTACAGGATTTTGTCAAACCAAGATATTCCATATTAGAGGCTGTGGAGATAAAAATAGTCTGAATCTGCTTCAGTTTCGTATGCAAAATCAAGGGCTATAGTTCAAATCTGAATTGAACAAAAAAAGAAGCAGTCCATTAATTCAAATCAGATTTATTGGGGAATGGAGCTTTTCCCACATTGTTTGATGGTGTGAATAAAAGTGGATTGACACTGTGCAGGTAGCTAGTGATATTTTATGTTCTAATAAAAAGGTTTGAAACCTCCTTTCCAATAAAATGTAAATGGATAAACACTGATGCTATAGAAAAAGAGCAACTGCAAAATTCTTAAAGAGACAGGCTGAGTATAACAAAAACATCCTTGAGTTGAGTTGCAAAATAAGAGCTTTTACATCAGCCAATAAAGACTCATGCTTAAAACCATAATGAGCTTCAAGGATACTGAAGAACAATTGCAGTTACCTGAAATCAAATCTCTACACAAACTCCTCCAACACCACACAGATCCAGCAGAACAGCAAATGAAGCTACTTCCACATATAGCTTAGGGACAGAAATTACTAAATTCTTAAGTGTATGTCTAAATTAAGAGTTAAGCATGCAAATCCTAGAGACAGCTCCAGAGTCAACAATACCTCACTGCATAGGTGGAAACTACATGGAAAAGAAGGGAGCTACCAAAATTCTAGAGGTTGCAGTAAATTCACACATTTACCCAAAAGAGTAGAAATGCTCACCAAAAATCAGGGGATATATTCAAAACTTGGCTGAGATCTGGTTTGCAAAAACAGATTGTACTAAGCAATATAGAATGCTTGCAAGAGGAGAGCTGTCATCTCCTGAAGAAGCTTTTTTTTTTTTTGTTACTAGTATTTGAACCCAGCCATGCTTAACCACTGAGCAGGATCCGAACTCTTTTTCATTACTTTAAATATTATATATACATACATACATACATACATACATATATGTATATATATATATATATAATTTTGAGACAGATCTCACTAAGTAACTGAGGCTAGCTTTGAATTTTCAACACTCCGACCTCAAAAACCTGAGCAACTGAGGTTAAGAAACTTCTTTTGAATGGGATTGGAGAAGGGACATTGAAAAGGTGTCCGTGTCCATTTACTGGAGGCTTGTTGAAGGAAAGAAGAAACCCAAATGATGGAAATCAGGGTATTATGAAAAAGTAAGCACAAGTTATCTCAAAAGCAAACCAGCAAAATCTCCATCAATTAAGACTGCACTTCATTGTCTTCCTAAATAGGGAACTTAAGATCCAAGTAACTTTTCAGTTTGAAAATAAGCCAACAAACAAAAAAGCAGAGAATATCCATAGTGAGGCTATCTTAAAAGAGAATTAATGAAAATATTTAAGTATCTGAAAACACTCATAGGAACAAAAGATACAGCAGAGGACAATTTACTAAGTAGACAAACTTGAAAAAATAGTCTTAAGCAGCACTTTCAGATATGAAGTTATAAATAAGTTGTATCAGAAACTCAGGAACTCAGCACAAAACATAAAGGAAAAGCAAGAATGTTTGAAATGTCAAAAGAGCTCAGGAAGAAACATTTAAAAACAGGCAAATTATCACATATTTAAAGGCTAAGTAACAGGATAACAAATGGAGAAGTATTTAACTGAAAATATTATAAGGGACACTTGGAATAAAAATAGTCAAAAGAAATGAAATAGAATTTAAAAGAATCAAAACACAATATGTGGAAAATACACAAAAGAAATAGCATGTTGCTAACATGAAAACAGTCACATAGACCAGTGGAATAGAATAAAAAATACAAAAATAGAGCCAACTGATTCTCAACAAAGGTGCCAAAAACACACCTTGGAGAAAAGACAGCCTCTTTTAAATAGGGTGCTGGGAAACTGGATAGTCATATGTAGAAAGCTGAAACTGGAATCCTGCCTCTTACCCTGTAACAAAATCAATTCAAAATGGATTAAAAACCGAACTATATTAAAAACCTAAACTACTAGGGAGAAAATAAAAAGGGAAAAACTGCAAGAAACAACCAAAGAGGTCCTAAGTAAGACTCCAACAGCTCAGATTAATAGCAAGAATCAACTAGTGGGATTGCATCAAATTTTAAAAATTCCGACCAACAAAGAAAATAAGAGAGTGAAGATAGCCCACAGAATAGGAGAAAATCTTTGCTATCCACTCTTCAGACAGATGATTAATACTCACAATAACTTAAAAAGTTAAGAACGAAAGAACAAGCAATTGAACCAATGAATGGGCTGAACATCTGAACATACAGTTTTCAAAAGAGGATATGCATGTGGACAATAAATTTATGAAAAAAATGTTCAACATTTTCAGCCATCAAGAACATGCAAATCAGGAAGTCACATCTTACCCCAGTCAGAATGGCTACTATAAAAAATACATAAATAAATGAATTAAAAATACCAAGTGCTCGTGAGAGGGGCAAAAGTCATCAGTCTTGGTGGGAATGTAAATTGGTAAGTAACTGTGGAAATCCTTATGCAGTTACTTTAAAAAAATAGGACTGCCTTACAATCCAGCTGTATCAAATCTTAGAATATATCCAAAAGAATTAAAGTGAGCAATAGGCAAATTATAGAACCAGCTTGGGTGCCCGTCAGTGGATGAATGGATAAAGAAAATGTGATACATATTCACAAAGGAATATTACTCAGCCATAAAGAATAATGAAATTATGTTATTTGCAGAAAAATGAGTGGTTATAGATATCATCATTTCAAGAAAAATAAGCCACACTCAAAAAGATAGCTATCACATATTTTGTCTCATATGTGGAAAACATTAAACAAAGATGATGTGAAAGTTAAAATGAGAGTATTAGTGAACAGGAAGAGGATCCAGGAAGAGGGGAGAATAGAGGACAATGGGAGGTTATATGAGAGCTAAAAATGGATAACATATATTATATGCATGTGCAAATGTGGTAAAATGAAACCCATTTTGTGTAATATGCACTAATAAATAATAGGCTAAAAGAAGTCAATAAGTATATGTAACTGAAGTGTTAAAAAAGAGATACAACTATGGAATGGACCTAATAAAATTAGAATTTAAGAAAATTTAGTAGAATTTCATCTATAATATAGTCTCATTGACAATTCATTGAAGCGTAGCATATTTTTTATCAGTTATTAATTAGCTATTTTTAATAAGACAATGCACAACCTCAAGCCAATCATTCAGTCATTCAGGTGGTCCCAACCCAATGACCAACCAAACCTTCTCTTCCCTAATTTAAGCAAAGAAAAAAATCCTAAATCCCATGTTGTAATCAATACCATATTGTATCTATTTGCATTAATAAAATGTGTGTATTAAAATGGAAAATGCATATGTAGAGATCATGTATATGTTTAAACAGTTATATGCACTTACATATATACATAGTTTAAACATTTTTAATTTTCCAAAAATGCATCATTATTCTACAACATCATTTGAAATTACTCCTTCACGTAATGTTATGGCAAATACTCATCTGTAATTGTATGTCATTTTGGTTTCATCTTGGCAGCTGTATATTACGTACGTTACTCTTCCCTCCACAGAAACTGTTGATTTTAGTTTTTGTCTCAAAATGTTCACTACATTAAACGGTACTGCTATGAATCTAGCTAATATGTGAATTTGTGGATGCCTTGCTGAATTAAAATTCTAAGCAGCAAAAGTGGGAAGTTTTTTTTTTAAATCTCTAACCAGGTGTTATAGAGTACAGGCAACACATTTCTAAAAGAATCACGTTGAACCAAAAGTCAGATTCCATTCCTAAACAACAGCAATGAATTAGGAATTAGAGAATACAATGTAACTTACTCACAAAACATGTAAGCATGCCTCATGATTTTTGAGGAACACTTTGGAAACAAGGTTCAGGGTCACTCATTCCCTGGTTAGTCCCTGCTTTTGTCCAGCACCTTACCTAAAACATAGAAAGTAAACACAAATTGAACAGTAAGTCATGAGTGCATGAACTGATAATTCAATCAATGTATCTTTCCAAGCAGAAACATAGTGTGTTTGCACTTTTAGAGTTTTGCTCATTGATGCATCCTAAGAAGTATAAAATTAAGATTTAAATATAAAATATTACTTTGAAATGGACATTTATTTTATTTCCAGAAATCCTTCACTAGTAACTTGATATTCTATTGTTAAGGAAAACTCCTTAATTCTTATTTATAAGTACTTTTATGCACTTATATACACACAAGCACATATATAAACATATATACACTCCTTCCATTTTGTATAAATGCAAGACATATTCACAGTTTCTAAGATTTTCCGTAAAGGAAAGATGATATCATTTTAACTCAAAATCAAAAGTATTCTATTCCATCCAGAACATTTTGGGCCAGCATATTTCACTTTATATAGTTCTTTGGAATGATTTCTTTACTCCAGCAAAAAAATCTTACAATTTAATCATATTTGTGTATATTATAAACTTAAGCAGAAAAATGCTTATGTACCCAGTCTGGCTCTGAGGATTCTTGATTGAGTTTAAATCAATCTAGCTTGCTAAATGATTAGGCAAATGCTGTGTTAGAAAAGTATAGCATTATATCATAGTGTTACTTTATGCACATTTATGATTGAAATACTACTCAACCCTTAGTAAAAAAAAAAAGCTTTAAAAAAGAATGAAATTGGATGCTGTATATATCATACTATATGCAGATAAGACAGGATTGTATAAACTCAAAAGTATGATGTTCTTAGGGAAAAAATAAAAACTACATGTAAATCTTTAAAAAAAAGGTATAGCATTTATGTAATATAAAATGTTTATGCAAAGTTGATTTATATTAACTAAAAAGAGTACAAGTTGGGATTTTTTTGAGATCACAAAACAACCTGGAATTGTTAAGTTTCCGTTTGCTAATAACTGTGCAGTTGAAGAGAGAGTGGAACTTTCTTTCATTATGATCAGGTAGTGATTTCCCAGGTGAGTAACTAACCTCACCTACCACTAATTATAGACTGCTACATTTACCTACCAAGGAAACCAATAAATAAAAATAACATTGGAAGCTGTTCTCTAACAAGTTTAGACTGTCTGTCAGCAGTAAGCACTATGGAGAAATGAACCTATGTCCAGCCTTAGTTTTTTAACAATAAAGATATTTTTAGATATATAAAATTAACTTGAAGTTGATATTACAGAAATAACTGTAACTTAGTAAATATCTAAATGTGGTGTCTATTAAATGCTATGACCTCACAAATACTCCCTTAATTATTATTTGACTCAAAGCTAAAAAGCACAATAGACAGTTATTGTATGATTTTGTGACATTTAATACTTCATTCATTCTGTTAGAAACTCTCTCAGCAGAGTTTCATGCTAACAAGGAAAGAAACTTATAAATGGGATTTTTTTTTCATCCTGAATTTTTAAGTGTATAGCAAGAAATGGGAGAGACCAACTGTTAAAGGAGCAGATTTTCCCAATTAAGAATATGTTGATTGGGGCTGTAGCCATGGCTAAGTGGTTTTGGTCCTTGCCTTGCATGCTCAGGGATGCAGGTTCAAATCCCAGCACCACATACACAACAAAGTATCTGAGCAATGAAAGCTACGTGAAAACTCAGTAAAATTGATTCTCTCTTTCTCTCTCTCTCTCTCTCTCTCTCCTTTCACTGTCCCTCTCCCTTTAAAAAAAAAAAATCTGTTGATTAACTTCAGATTGTGGGAGCAAAATTATGCCATACTGACCCGTGATGCTCAGTAGCATCTTATGGTATATATTCTGACTCCTAAAGAGTACAATGTACACCCAGGTGTGATGGCACACATTTGTACTTCCTGCAATTTGGGAGGCTGAAGCAGAGAATTTTAAGTTTGAGGCCAACCTCAGCAACTTAGTGAGACCATGTCTCAAAATAAAATTAAAATAGTAGTGAGGATGAAGCTCAGCAGTAAAACACCCCAAGGTTCAATCTCCAGATCCCCTGTACCAAAACAGAAAAAAAAAGGAAAAATATTTATAAGGTACAACTACATTTGAAGGTCATTTAACTTATTCAAATAGTATGACATGAAATAAAGTTGTTTAAAATAGGAAATTTCCTGGGGTGAGATGTAGATTTCCTTTCCTGTTAAATGGTTTGTAAACTTTGTTTCTTCAAAAAGAACATCTGATTATTGCAAGATGGACAACAATTCAAAAAGTCTAAAATATTATTTGAATAAGTAACCCATTCAGGTTCACACTGAAAGTGGCAGTTATAATCAAGTATTTGGTAGCAAATAATAATCGGCTAAATGCCCCTAAGTGCATGCTAAATACAAAAGGGAAAAATTAAGCATGCTTTATGTGTATAAATTAAATAAGAAAAGCTGATTTGTGAAAAACAAATGAAAAAATTTCTTATTCAAAAACCAAATGTTTCAAAAATTTTGCTAGCTACCCTTCTGACAAAAGATACATAACTAGAATATTTAAAGAACTAAAAAATGTAAATGTCAAAAAAATCAAATAGCCCAATTAATAAAAGAGAAAAAGGATTAAATTATATTTCTTCAAAAGAAGAAATACAGTGGATGGAGCAGTGGCTCAGCAGTTACAGCACCTGACTGGCATGCTTGAGGACACAGGTTCAAACCCCAGCACCACGTATACAACCAAGTGCCTGAACAACGAAATAAAACTGATTCTTTCTTTTTCTCTCTCACTCTCCTTCTATTTTAAAAAAATGCAACATTAATTGTCTTAAAAAATAAAGAAGAAATACAAATGATGAAAAAAACATGAAAAAATTTTCAACCTCATTAGCAATTAGGGGAATGCAAATCACAACTACACTAAGATTTAATCTTCACCAGAGTGGCAGTCATCGATAATAGAGAAAATAATAAATGCCAGAGAGGATGTGGAGAAAACAGAACACTTTTACACTGCTGATGGAACTGTAAATTAGTATAAACACTATGTAAAGCAGTATGGGAATTCCTCCAAAAAAACTAGGGATAGAACCACCACAACTCAGTTATACCACTCATTGATATTTATCCTAAAGAATTAAGGTCATCTTACTACGGTGATACAAGCATACCCATGTTTATAGCAGCACAATTCAAATAGCCAAAGTATGGAACCAGCCTAGATGTCCATCAACAGATAAATGGATAAAGTAAATGTGGAATGTACACACAATGGAATTTTATCAATCATAAAGAAAATAAAATTATGTCATTTGCAGGAAAATGTATAGAACTAGACTATTAAGGCAAAATAAGTCAAACTTAGAAGGTTAAGGGTTGTATTCTCTCATATGCGGAAGCTAGAGAAGAAAAAGGATAAGAAAGGTGTGGGGGGAGGACCTCATGGAAATCAAAAGGAAACCAGTAGAGGAAAGGGACCAAGGAGGTTGGAGTTGGAAAGAAATGGGGAAGTGCTGGGGAGTAATATTGGCTAAATTAACTTGCATACATGTATGAATATGCAACAAAAGAACCCATCATTATGTTCAACTATAGCACACCAATAAAATATGGGAAAAAGAAAGTTAAAAAATCAATTACTTTATGTATTCCTCATGTGTAGATTAATATCATATGTAAAAGAAATGAAATATTGTTATTATAAATGAGCCAGCATTTATTTGCATTATTTGAAAAATATTTCTTAAAATATACTCTTTTAAAATACTAGAAATCAGAATAATAATGATTAAACGTAGATTTAAAATTTTGAGGTTGAAACTGAATTTTATTCCACCAAGCAACACAAGATTTCTCCAAATATCTAAATCTTTTCTGAATATGAAAGAAAACTTCAGAAGAATTAAACATAGGCATATCAACTGAACTCCTTGGCAGTCATTATATGGAATTAAATTAACTGTCTTGCAGTCTCATTAAACATTTCTAATTATTTTGACAAATTCTGGGAGCATTTGCCTGATATCAAAAGACTGGAGGAAGTGAAGAAGTCTTCATAAATAGAAATAACTTGTTAATTAGAACTGGTGAAACCAAAATAGAAGTGATATTCAGGAAACAAGAAATTAAAACAACTTCAGATCACTTACAAGGTAAGAAATGGTGCAAGGACAACCAAATTACTAGAGCAATATGTGCACATTTTGTCTCAAAAAATTCATGAGAAGCAATAATATCTTTATAATAATAGATACCTTGCCAATTTTATGCTTGAGCATATCACAATTATCTCATTTAATTCTGATGTTAGTAACATAAAGCTGCTCTTTCTTACCTTCATTTTAAAAATGAACAGCCGCTCTGGAAAGCAGAATGGAGAATCCTCAAAAAATTAGGGATGGGTCCACCATATGACCCTGCTATGCACTCCTGGGTATCTTTCCAGGGGACATAGAATCAGCACATTACAGTGACACAGCAATATCGATGTTCATAGCAGCACAATTTACTATTGCTAGGCTATGGAAACAACCCCGATGTCCCTCACTGGAAGAATGGATCCAAAAACTGTGGTACGTTTATACCATGGAATATTACACAGCAATTAGAAACAATGATATTGCAGCCTTTGAAGGTAAATGGATGGCTATGGAAGAGATCATGATGAGTAAAATCAGCTTAACCCAGAGATCTAAGGGTCGATTGTCTCCACTATCTGTGGAGGTGGGGACTAGACCCTGGACAATGAGAAAGTTGGTCTAGTAACAGGAGTTAAATCCAGATAAGATGTAATGCTTTACAATCTAATACCTTTTTTTAGAGTT
>PVKS010019990.1:0-37557 GCA_004027875.1 Aplodontia rufa | reverse complement strand
GCAATTCTTGGTTTCTTGTTGTTCCAAATGAATTTGAGAATTGCTTTTTCTATGTCTTTAAAGAACGACATAGGTATCTTTATAGGGATAGCATTAAATCTGTATAAAGCTTTTGGTAGAATGGCCATTTTTATTATATTAATTCTGCCTATCCAAGAGCATGGGACATCTTTCCATCTTCTTAGGTCATCTTGGATTTTGTTCTTCAATGTTCGAAAGTTTTCATTGAAGAGATCTTTAATTTCCCTTGTTAGGTTGATTCCCAAGTATTTTATTTTTTTTGAAGCTATCTTGAAAGGAACTGAATTCCTGACTTCTTCTTCAGTCCTGTTATTATTGGTATAAAGGAAAGCTATTGATTTATGTGTGTTGATCTTGTATCCTGCCACTTTGTTATATCTACTTATGAGTTCGAGCAGTTTATTGATGGAGTTTTTTGGATCTTCTAGATACAGGATCATGTCATCAGAAAACAGAGAGAGTTTGACTTCCTCTCTTCCTATTATTATCCCTTTGATTTCTTTCTCTTGCCTAATTGCTCCAGCTAGGGTCTCAAGAACAATATTGAATAAAAGAGGTGAGAGTGGACATCCTTGTCTTGTTCCCGACTTTAGTGGAAATGCTTTCAGCTTTTCTCCATTTAGTATTATATTAGCTGAGGGTTTAGCATATATAGCCTTGACGAAGTTCAGAAATGGTCCTTTGAACCCCATCCTTTCTAGAGTTTTGAACATAAAAGGGTGCTGAATTTTATCAAAGGCCTTTTCTGCATCCATTGAGATGATCATATGGTTTTTGTCCTTGATTCTGTTTAAGTGGTGGATTACGTTAATTGTTTTGCGTATGTTGAACCAGCCCTGCATTTCTGGGATGAAGCCCACTTGGTCATGATGGATTATTTCCTTAATAAGTTTTTGAATATGGTTTGCTAGTACTTTGTTGAGGATTTTTGCATCCACGTTCATAAGGGATATCGGTCTGTAGTTTTCTTTTCTTGATGTATCCTTGTCTGGTTTACACAGGAACCTTTTGAATTTGGGATCCTGATGGAACAATCATTACTATGGACAGAATTATGAGATGTAAATGTATGGCTTGCTTTTAATAAGAGCTACCATTAAAGTCACTCTCATTATGTGCCACTCCAAGTCCTGTGTATTCATCACAATACTATTCTAAGGTAGTAAATATCATTTCAGTTGAATAATCTGCCCCTAAATTCATGCCTACTTGGTACCTCAATATGTGAACTTTGCTGATCACAGACTCTTTGCAGATCTAATCAAGGTAAAATGAGGTCATACTGGATTAGGATGCACCCTAATCCAATAACCGGAGTCCTTCTAAGACGGAAATTTGGACCAGCATACAGAAGAAATGTCATGAGTAGATACAGGGAGAATACCTGTGGAGGTGGAGGCAAAGATGTGAGTGATGATTACAAGCTGGATGCCAAGGGTTGGTAGCAGAAGTCAAAAGAGGCAAGGAAGGATCCTCTCCCAGTGTTTACAGAGAGCACGTTGTGAGAGCACCTTCATGCCCGATTTGTAGTCTCCAGATCAGTAAGGGAAAAATCTCTGTTGAAACAAGTCATTCAGTTTGTATTAACTGGTTACATCAGCTCCAGGAAAGTAATCCACAGATGAAGAGACTCTGTTTCTGAAGGTCTTACTAACCCTTCTTGTGCAGAGACCGTGGTGAGATGGCCTCACATGTGGACTTTTTCCTGGCAAGGAAGCTACGCATTAAAGGCTGCAGGGCCAATCATGGGAAGTGGCTCAACTCATAATTGACAGACTTGATTTTGTTGTCTGGACAGATCCATAGGATTTGAGAGACAGATTAAGAATGAAAAGTGTAAAGATAATCATAAACTGCAGGAGCAAAATTTATATACCTATTTATTTTTATCCTTACTTCATCCTAAAAAGGATTTAGAGTTCCTTTCATGGATGCAAACAATAGAGCAAGATGGAATAAATTAAAAAAATAAGAAAGATGAAACAGAGGGATGGATGGTAGGAAGCAGCAGCAGTAAACCTGCATGGCCCCGTGCCTTTCTTCCTCTCCTCTACCCCCAGCTGAGAAGACACACCCTCTTGGCATGAGCAAGAAATTTCTGGACGAGATAATGCCAAGTCTGATTTTTCTCTAATTTGTGTAAATTCAATGAAAATTTCAGGCTGTTGCTTCAAGTAGAAATGAACTCTAATTATCCCTCTGATTTTCATATCATTTTCAAGAAGTCAGCATCGCTGCTATCGTTGATCAGCTGAAAAACCAGGGAAGAAATCTCATGTTTTCTTTGTCCTCTGCTTTTGAAGTGTTTTAAAATCATTGTCTTTGGATTATTTGTTTGTGTGGAGAAAAGAGGAGAGGGTCTGGAATGGTTTTGCATACTGTTGTATATGATTTATCAAACGATGCACGCAGACTCCTCATCAGAAGAGAGATAAAGCTGTCTAAATAGGCATGGGAGTTATTGTTTGATATGATATTGAGCTTTTCATGTTCACTGGCCATCTTTGGCCTCATGTGAAAATGTATCCCACCAAGCCAAAGGGAGAAACAATGTGAATAAACACTATAAATACCTTTGTAGGAGGCTCTTCTCCGAAAACATTCAGTATTGCTCTCTGCATGGGGCATCACCTAATGAATAAAACCATCATTTGGGAACTAACTGTATATAAACTACTTGGTGTTTACTGTGCTGCAGAGATTGGAGCCTCTAGTCATATTTTAAATATTAGACATATAGAGTGTGCCTTTTCTCTCTCTTTTTTTTTTCAAGAAAATCCTATTTACACAGCTTTAGATGTTCTTGGAAGGAAATTAACTCTTTATTTGGAAATTAGTTTAGAAACTGAAGTCAAGGAAAATATTCTGCTCCTAGATCCGCGCTTTTGCTTGCATAGTTGTACATTGAAAGAGGAGAACAATATAATAGGCGAATTACTGATTAATTAATTTAAAAGGGTCCCTTTGAGACTTAAAAAAATTCCTACAACAAAGAAATGTACCCCTTAAGGTTATTTAGTCCGTTTATTGTTGAAGTAAATTAAACAGTGACCTAGGCTTTTCAGAGTAATTACTCTTAATGAAAAATTAACTACGGTCTTCCAGGGAAGACAGTACACACAAGTGGTAGTGGGTGGTGGGACCTGACCCAGAATGCCGCGCTCTGGTGTGACAGCTCCTGTAGATGGCAGTGCAGTACTTCCACAAACATTCCAGCTGGGTGTTCCAGGGCTGCTGATGAGGGATGCAGAGGATAAAAACTGCAGCGCAGCAGACTTGCCCTCCAGCCAGCAATTTAACTAAGTTGCTGGTTCGCTACTCGATTTCATAGTTGCCCTCTAAACGAATCTTTTCTGAACTCAGCAAAAGTACAAACTGTTCCCTCATACACCCCAAATTGTCCTTTTGGTGAAGTGGATTTTATTTTTTATGCCTTCTGTTTTTTTGCATTCCAGAGTTATTTAGAGAGGGAGATCTAACTTAAACATTCCTTTTCTTCCATTGCAAAAGCAATTAGCCTAGCTGGTTAGCATTCTTTAAGAGAGAATAAAAATCTTTGAAATTGAGATGATCATAAACTAGATTTGTCATACAAGTCAACACAGCATGATCTAAAATAAAAGATCTGTCGTAAACACATGGCCAAATTTCCATGATTTTTAATCTCCTGTTTTCTCTTGTTCTGATTGTTTTCCATACTTCTTTTTTTCTTACCTTTTGTTAAAAATTGCCCTCCACAGGTTCCAGGACCTGGAACCTGAAAAGCAATCTAGCAATGGCAGGTCTAGGTAATTTATAATGATATGAAGATAGGATGCCAATTATTTTCCTAATTATTTTGACCCTTGGAGTTTGATCAGGGTTACATTCTAGTATAAAGTTATGGTGATTCTGAAAGCATTTGTGGGGTTGTGCCAGTCATTTCATGTTGAATTATCCTCTCCCACCTCCCAAATTTCCCATTCTGTCATCAGTGAGAAGAAACACTGCAAGCAGTAATTTCACACATGTCTTTATTCGGACTTGCCACATTAACAGAGATGTGTTCCAGTGCGTTGGGATATCTATTTCAACTGTAAGAACGGCTTTCCTCTTGTAACTTTTACTCCTAGCCATAAAATGTATGTATATTAAGAAATGGCAAGTTTAGTTATGAATGATGCATAGGAATCTGTTGTTGATATAATCTGTGTGGAAATTTATAGACAAGATCCCACACATAATATGTTATCAAAACATTTCATTGAATAAATGAAAGTAGAAATGAAGTAAAAAGACTTAATAAACTAAGGGAAGAAGAAACAATGATTTAATGCTCTAAAAGCTTAGAAGCATGTCAAAAAGACTTAAGAGAAATGGGAATTCAGACATTAAGGGGTCAAAGTAGGTAGAAACGGAGGTAACCAGAGGTGCTGGGCTAATGTTCTTAGGAAAAGGAATAGGGCTAAAGAGGAGATCAAAGAATCTGGAGATTAACAGAGTTGATGGTTGTTGCCACATTGAATGGTAAAGGAAGATTAGGGAATCTGGAAATTATGGCAGACAGGATGGAATTACACAGCTGACAAATGGAGCCAAGAAGAAAGAAGGATTGAGAGATGTAAGGGTGGGGAGTAGTTGTCATTTTACATCTTAGCAGGCGAATTTGCATTTGTATGGTGTACGATCTCATAAAAGGAAATAGTGCCTTCTGTATTCCATAATAAAGAAAAAAGAAGAAAGGCAAAAAGCAAACCATTCTCGGTGGCTCTGACCTACTGAAGTAGATGAATCAAAGGCCTGAAGAAATTGGCACCAGTCTAGAACTGCTGATCGAGAGGAAACTTACTGAAAAATTTTAGGACTTCCCCCAAACCACAAACTGAGACAGAATTAGATGTCTTTGGTTGACATGATCATGAAAACATGAGCTCTGTAGAAAGCAAGCACCTCCTTAGTAGGTATACGATAACTCGATACACTCATTGCTGCCATCTTGAAGGGGGATCATTTTGATGCTGGTAGAGTTTGATACAGTTTTTCTTAAATTTTAGATGCTGTCTAACATTTAAAATTTTAAACTACTAAGCATTGAAGCCAATGCATATTAATTGATTACCTCTGTCAATACTTACTTGAGGCTCAGAGCCATTGGGTGAAACCCAGTATGGGGTGAGAGGTAAGGCAAGTGGGAAATGAGGGAAAAGGAAATGGTTGAGGCTCAGGGATGGGATAAGTATAGGAAATGTTCACTGCTTTCAGGTATTTCAGATGACTAATTCAAAAGTTCTTAATGCCCTGATTTAATTCTAGGAGATGTTAGATTGAGAACAGTGGGATAACTTGTGTTGTACCAGTACGTTACACAAGTTTAAGTCAACTTTCATGAGTGATAACTTTGGGTTGCATTTCTTTATCATTCTCTGTAATATAAATTTTATTCTACCCTCTCTACTTCCTTTCTCCCTTATTTCCTTTTTTCTTCTTCCTCACTCCCTTACTCACTTCTTTCTTTCCTGTCCTCCCTCCCTGTTTCTCTCCTGTTATTCTTTCTTTCTTCTTTCCCTCTTTAATTCCCTTTTCCCTTTCTTATTTCTTCCTCCTTTTTTTCTTGTTTTTCATTCCTCTTTGTTTCTCCTTGCCTTTCTTCTTCCTTTTTTATTTTCTTCCTTCTTTCTTTCCTCCCTAATTCCCTCTCCCTCTTCCTTTCTTCCATCCATTCAATATTAATTGATCACACATTATGTGCTAGGCATCTTGCTAAGTACTCAACAAAAATTAACAACCTTACAGAAATACAAAAGGATGGAGAAACAGACACATTTAATTTTTAGATGAGCCAAAGAATTCCTTTCTAATTCACTACACCCTGTTTATTTCACATATTTAAAGGTAGTCATTTAAAAGGCAATCATCATTTAACAAATCCACAAAAGTCTTCCCACTTAGAGTAGTGGAACAATTGTTGCTTATATTTAGAGTTATAATTATTTACAGGGAATTAAGTTACTGTCTTGTGATCTCTCATTTGTGTGTTCTCAAGATTTCAGTGGAGGTGAGAAAGACTATAACAGTCACAAAGTAAAAAAGAAAACAACAATCCCTGAGGAACCTTGTGCTTAACTGTGGTTTAATGTAGGACGATAGGCTTTTAGAAGTATAGATGTGCTCAAAAGTTGATTTAAAAAGTAAGTTAATCCCACTACAGTTTTGGAAGGCTATCCACTATGCAATCTGAAAACCACGTAGCTCAAACATTATAGTTAGTTCTCAGGTATTTCATAGATATTATGATATTTACAGAGGGACATCTCATTAGCTCTTACCATGTAAATTTGGTAGTTCTATCATTTCTACCAAAATCCTGATTATCTGGCTGGCTGGTTTTTTCAGTGAAAGCCTGGAGTAGGGCACCATATTTCTGTTTTGTCCTGCCATCAACCCAACCAAACTTCCCGTATGCCATGCCTACATATCAATGTTGGCAGCCACAAATCATATCATGATATATGAAGCTTTTTCACATGCCATTCACCTACTACCCGCAGCTGTCCTGTGAAGCTGTGAGACAGGTATTATTACAGATAATTTTATAGACTGTGTAACTAATCAAAGATCACAAAAGTAAACTCAGGAGCTGGACCTTGACCATGGATCTACTCTAGTCATTGCTGCATTTTTACATAGGATTCTCGCCACTTGCCACCAGGATGAATATTATAGTGGTATGCTTGTCAGTCCATGAAATATATTTTAAATACACCCATGAATTTTTGTTGGTGTCTTCTTTACTCCCGTCTTATTTTGGGGTCATCTTGGGAGCCATAATCATCAAAAGTGTTAGGTGTCTTGCTTTTTTGCTCATCCTGGACCTTGACAGTCATTTTTCGTTTCTGCATTACTGACTTTGGATTTTGACTTTCAGTGGTATTTTGCTAGTTTCCTTATAACTTGAATCACATTTTAAGACCTGCTATGTCGTTATTTTGTTATTTTATGTATATACACATAGATGTAAAAATGTACATGTTATAAATATATATGTGCATACACATGATCATCATCATCCATCTATTCTGCAGATGATCTGCAAAAATGGAAATGAATCTAAAGCTATCATCACTGCATTGAGAAGTGTGGGTTAAATTTTGAGGACTGGATGTTGAAATTTTCTGATTTCTTCTTCTGGTGGCCAATTCAGTATTACTAAGTAATCACTTTCAGGAATTTCACAAAAACCATATAAGACTCAAATTAACTACCTGCCATTAAGTGTATTCTATAAATAACTGAAGTGAGACATAGGCCAGTGAACTATTTCAGCTACTTTCACAGCACATTCATTAACTGTTTTGTTTGGCAAGAACTCCATATTCTGAGATAGCAATAAAATACCTTTTAAAAAAATTAATGAAAACTTGTCTAGAGGCTTTGGTACCCATGAATATTCTTATCAATTAAGAAACAGTTTATTATAATATAATATTAAATGAATATTAAAATTAATTTATTCTTAATGTGGCATGTTTCACATCTCTAGGTAGATCATAAGGTATATTTTGCTGTGTGACTACACTTCCTTGCTCATTCATTAAATAACCGTTAAGCACTTACTAGGTGTAAGGGTCTGGGCTATACCCTGGAGAAAAGAAGATAAACCAAGCCACAAATTCCTTCTAGGAGGTCATAATCTAATTGGGAGGAAGTACAATACAAGGGAATAAATGAATGTGTATTCTCACTAATATGTGAATGAGAACAGAATTTGATGGGGTTCTTCATAACAGCCTTTGTGTTGCAGATGATTGTGCATGGATTATTTTCCATGTCTTGTCAGCAGAGGAACTGGCAGATTTTTGAACTGAAATATTTATTAATAAAGAATGGCCTTGAAAGATAGGGATCCTATTTCTCAATGGAGCAAAGAAGAGATTTGTTTACTATTACAATAATGATTATGTGTCCATCTGGGGCAAAGATCAAAGTAGGTTTGCTGGCAGTGCATTATAAGAAAATCAGGATTCCTAAGCTGAAGATGTATGTGATGCAAACCCACTGAATGCTCAGCATCCATCTCTATAGTTCCTTAAATGCAATGAAGGGGTAGGAGGAAGAGGGGGCCAACATGAAAACCAAGCTCAGGTTGCTGTCTGTGCTATGAATCATAAAGTACTTTGTCTCTGACTTAGGAGTCTTGTGTCTTCTGCCAGAGTCTATGAAACCATGGCTTATTTAATGTGTTACCTTACAAGGAGGGGAAAATCTCAGACTTTCCACAGTTCTTGACACTTCAGTTCCTGAATATAGAATGCAGGTGAATACTGCAACTTTTCAAAAGGAACCTGTTGGAGAACTATAGATTCCATTTGTCTGTCATTTTTGGTCACAAGTGATTGTATCTTCATTTTGCCCACATGAAATGAAAATCTGGACTACTGAACTTATCTAAATGGCCTTTTTGCCCTTTTTCCAAAGAGCTGGGCTGTAAAGCAAACATTTGGAGAAGGAAATTGAATCACATTATAGTGAAATAACTGCAATGTTCTCATTTGTTAATGTTCCCATTTATTTGCAATTTAGTCTGCAGTACCATGAGAAATATCTGCCTTTTTCTACTGAGAGGTGGATGACAACATGTTAAATAAATATGAATTTTCTAAAACAAAGGTGCAAAGTAATAAGATTTTGCTTTCATTTTACTATTAATGCATAATTAAGGAAAGTAAAATTGATTTTTAAAAAGCAAGAGTAATATTATTGTGCCAGATTCTAGAGATCAGTGGTCAGGGAATGTCTGAGCTTTTTTCTTCATTTTCAATTCATCAAGCCTATTAGTTTCTTTTTTGAGCCAACATCAGGTTATGGCTCTACTAGTATAGAACATAGGGGAGGATATAGAGTGGCCCAAAAGATGAATCCAAGGGAAAGCAAGTTCTCAGAACAGCCTAAAACAAAACAATCTTAAATTATTATTCTAAGCCTTCTTTTTTCTGCTTTCTCTTGTACTCTAGGGACTTAGGAAATTAAAATGAAGAACGCTTTGTCTTCTGGAAAATCTGTACAATTAGCACTTATCCCACCACTTCCAAGTAAAGAGATAAAATAGAGAAAAGCTGCAGAAAGAAACCATAGGGGAGTAAGATGAGAAGATAGAGAAGGGTAAAGCCTGTCAGTCTGTGTGCTTCACTGAGCACATCACCATTCCTAGTACCATGACCCAGTTAGGTGTCCTTGGCTTGCATTAGACAATCTGCTTTTTTGTGTATCATGGCTTTTTGTATACCTATAAGAAATTGCTTTATCAATGATTTACCTGAGAGCTTTCAGTGCCTCTTAAAGGAGAAGGTAATCACAGTCTGCCATGTCTTACATGTGCCTTGAGAAACCACTGCTCCAATCTTATCATTGCTTTCATATATCCCTTTAGGCCAAGGAAGTGAGCAGGCTATATTCCCAAGGCACATCATAGATATCTTTTGCCTACTGTCTTCAGAAGCTTCTGAAAGGTACTGGGATATTATTTTAATTCAATTTACACTGGGATAAGATGCTACCTTTATAACCTTTATAATACAATGAGGCATACTCCCTAACTTTTTATGTCCTATAATTAATCTTTTGATACTTTGAAAAGCTTCATCCATTCTCCAACAAAATGAATCTCTTCTTGTTATTTCCCTAAAGAAATTAATTATTCAAGGTGTATACAAAGTAGTATGCTCTTTTATCTTTGTTTTCTTATTCTTCTCAATATCAACCAGTAGCCTCAGTAGCTTATTTGGAATATAGTTCTCACCTTTGGCATCTTTCATCTTTCCTTCTGGAATCTTCAAAAGTGAATTAATTTTACTCCAATTCTTGTACATTTACAAAGTTCCACAGAACAACAGCATACATAGGAATGCATCAATGCAAAGTCCATACCTGCAGTGTTGGGGAAACTCAAGTACTTTCCTTGAAGACATGTGACCTTGCAACAGCTTATAACATAAGCACTAATTTCTGTAAATGGTAGCGTTTCCTAAGAAAAGCCAAATTTTTCCAGGATCCATTGCATGTTATATTCTTTTTAAAAAAGAAAAAAAATGAAAGAAAGGGACAGTGAGAGAGAGAGAGAATCAATTTTATTTAGTTTTTCATGTGGCTTTCATTGCTCTGATGCTTGATTGTATACATGGTGCTGGGGTTCAAATCCAAGTCCTCACGCATGCCAGGTCAGTGCCATAACTACTGAGCCACTGTTCTAGTCTGAAAACAGGCTTTGAACAAGCCCCAGACACTAGGGATCCAGCACAGTGAAGGCCAGGTTTCTCTGAGCAGTCAGGACAAACTGTGTGTCTCCCCTATTCATGTTCTTTTTCAAAGAAGTCATAAAGGAAATCAAACAAACAAAAAAACCCAAACTGAAATCGAAGAGGATTCAGGTGCCAATAAAAGGTGTTAATAAAGAAAAGTTGTGAGGGGAACCAGATTTTAAAATCCTTCCTTCCTTAAATGTTTGCACTTAAGGTTAAAAATATTTCTATGGTTAATGAAAATTATCTTATCCTATGCATCAGGATATACACAAACTTACCAAAGGGTTCACCTTGAACCCCCTGCCTTCCCCAAGAGTAGCAAAATATTATCAGCTCTTTTATGCTGGGTCAGAAACAGGACCATGCTCTCTGTCTTACCAACAGAGCAATTCGCAGATGGGGTTCATTTCCCTGATGTGCTGGGAGGGGAATATAAAGTGAAACCTTCTTAAAATCTCAGGTCTTTTGTGCCAGAGCAATGACCATTACAAAGTCTAAGCTCAGATTGCAAGTATCTTACTGTGACACTGTCAACATAACCCTTTCATAACTCAGAAATTTCCTATACTTGCAGAAAAGATGAGCTGAAATAATTATTTCTCACCCTTTCCTTTCAAGACAAATAGCCTCACAGTTGTAAAATTCATGCCTGTACAATTACACACACTCTTGATTGGTTTGGTAGACTTATCTTCTACAGACCATAATTGAGGAAACCATTGATTAATTGATCTGTGACTAGCTTGCAAGGCACTGTAAGACACTGAGGAATATGTGGTATGCAGATCAACTTTTAATTATGGTTATTCAAGTCCCTGTCAGATAAAATAAGTGACTAGGCAGTATTATCATTGATCTGTGACATGTAAAGAAAGCATTCACATTCATGGTACAGATTTCTAAACAGTTTAAAATGGCCACACTAGAAGTT
This sequence comes from Aplodontia rufa, assembly GCA_004027875.1. Classification (NCBI taxonomy): domain Eukaryota; kingdom Metazoa; phylum Chordata; class Mammalia; order Rodentia; family Aplodontiidae; genus Aplodontia; species Aplodontia rufa. The sequence continues at coordinate 26,328 of PVKS010019990.1, read as the reverse complement.
TAGAATGGATCTTTGCCCATTTAGGTTTTAACTTATGTATGATACAAATCATATCAATAATTTGAATATATACAAAGCTTTGCAGCTTACCAACCATTTTCTTATAAATTATCTGATTTGACCCTTGCAACAAATGTGATGGGAAGGCTGGACATGTCTTAGTGTTGCCCTTTTACAAACAAAGGGAGTAAGGCTGAGATTTTTCTTCTCCAAGTAATATGCTGTATCATAGCCACTATGGAGGACAAAGAGAGTTTGAAATTATTTAACAAATTCTGTCTGGTCGAACATGCTTAAAGCATTAATCACCACCCCCAAACCATATCATACTTAATACTGTTTCTTGCCATTAAATGTGTGAGATAGAACCTAGTATTATAATGTGAAGTAATACCACAAGGATTTGGGTGTGCTAAAAGGCCTTATCACCTTCAATTTGATTACTATGTACAGTAAAAGCTCAAGATAATAACCCATTAACCAGTGTTGTTAAACATTTTCCCATGTAATTACAACACTTGGGAAAAAATACTGCTATTGACACAGAATCAGCATAAAATTAGCGTACATTCTTGACACTCAGGGAAATAGAGGTTGAATATAGAATATTAATATTGAAACAACATGTGCTGTACAATCAAAGCAGAATTACTGAGCATTTCCACATACCAGGAGTATGCTGAGTGCTGTGAGATTTTAAAATAAGTTCCTCACCCACAGCGTTTACAATTTAGTTAGATTTCTGCCATCGAATAATCTATGCAGATCCCACTCCTTAATGGGAAGTAGAGGGTTGGGAGCATATGAGAAAATAACTGCACTGGTAATATGAAAGACAATAACAAGCAGAAATAAAAATGCTTCTTTCCTGCCCCATTTTCCTGGGCTAATTTGTCAGGGAATCATATCCTGAACAAAAGCTGTGTCAATAGAAATGTGCACTGAGAAAGCAATATTTTCATCCTTTTTAATGTCAGTCTGCAAGCCAAAGTGACAACTGCTATCGTTCAATGAAAGGTCAGAAAGAAAAGCAGGTGGCTGGATTTGTTTAGGGCTTACCTTATCTTTCTTTGATAAAGGAAAGTAATTGACCTAAGTCTCACTCCCTGCCGTTCTTCACTCTTACTACCCTGCACTCACAGGGTTGAAGACCACCAGAATGATTTTCCCCCTTCATGTCCTTCCCACTGAAGTGGTTGCAGTGGTTGCAGAGACAACCACAGTTTCCTAAGGAGGATCAGTTTCCTTTTCAGTAGTAAATTTATAGTTTCGCTTTTTGTAGAGATTGAAAAAGATTAATAATAGGGGTGGTTCAGATATAAGTGATTGTCTTTAAAAGGAAAAGAGACAAAAGAATTTGTGGCAGGACAGGGAGCGTTGACATGACTGTGACGTCTGGATGCCCAGTGAGTCAAAGGTAGCTAGCAGGATAATTATAGTTTTGGTTCCCCTGGGAATAATTGAGGGATTAGTGATCTCAGGGAGGACATAGAGACAGTGCCAATAGAACGCATTCTTCAGCACTAACACACCAGGGCAGATAGCTCAAATGGCAAGTTGTGTTCTGGATCTTCCCATCGCAGGCCCAAGTCCCTCTGCTGTATCTACCCACATGCTAATGGAGGTCTCTGTTTTCCTTTCTCAACCACTGTGGTTCTTCCTCTTTCTTCTGGGTGTTCATAGGTGTTTCCTGCTCTTTTTCTTTTGATCTTCATTGTCATGGATGATGTTTGGGGACAATGTAGTCACAGAAAGGAATGAGATGACCAGCTAGGAGCACAACAGTGGTGTGATTGGGTGCATTAGAGATGGAGCTGGGGAGACTTCCTTGGCAGAGTCAGAGAGAAAATGAGAAGCTGCAGGGGCAACAGAAAGTAGTTCCAGAAAGTGCTTTCTGGATCATCCTTCTAATTGGACTCATGAGTCAGGGCTGATGGGAGTTAAACTACATACATGAAATAAATTCAGTGTTAGAAACTAGTGGAGAGACACTCAGTAATGGTCAAGTAGTTTATTTCAGACTAACTTTCCTGCTGACCACCATTATAGGTGATGGAGACCAAAAACCAGCTAGACCTGGAAGGGATTACCCTTGAATGAAAAAAATGATGCTGGGTGAAATACACATACATAATGCTGTGCTTCTGAAGGCCCTGTTTCCCGACCCCATGAACCTCATGGGGAAGTCGTAGTGTTATTGACACAAGGAATTAGAGGATGGAGTTTGGGATGCCGAATGACCGATAACTAAGGTAAAATATCTCTGAAAAGAAGTAGCCGAACAATTTTGAAAACATCCTATTCAACTTCAGAACTTTCTATAAACCACATTAATCAAGATAGTATAAGGATAGAGCAAGAAAGAAATAAAACAAAACAGCAAGATATATATATATGTATATATATACTTATTTATACATATACAGGTATAATATAATATATATTTTGTGCATATATATAAATATATATATTATTTATATATATAATACATTACATATATTTTTTGTATATACTCATAAAACTTTAGTCTTTGGTGACTAGGATCTAGGAATGTATATGAGTGTATGTAATTTCTTTTCACCAAGGGCTAAAATAATTTAATGGAGAGAATATTGTTTTGTTTTTTCTTAGTAAGTGTACTGGAACAACTGTATAAACACATGGGAAAAAATAACCTTGATCTGTACTTCATATTATTCAAAAAATTTGAAATGTATTGCAGCTCTAAATATAAATTCTCAAACTATAAAATTTTTGGCACAAAACATGAGAATAGGGATAGGTAACAATAAATTGGCTATTTTTCAAAATGGAATCATGGATTTGTATTTTACTCAATGATTTAGAATTCCTTGAATCAATCCTCAGTTTGATGACCAATGATCATATTTGGCTGGAGGGAGTCACTCAAACTGGATCCTTTGCCTTTTTTTTTTTTTTTTTGAGTGCTTCTTCAGAAAGGTATTCCAGACTCGTTTTGTCCTTTCCTTGCCCCAACATGCTTTGGCTTCTTTTTATGGAAGAATGGTCTATAAACAAGCTCTGGGTCTTTTCTTTGCTCAGATGAACAAATATTGCATTTGATTTCATGGCCAGTGGGACAAGGGATATCAATATCCATTGGAAAATGTTCAGCATTCTCAATTATTATCAACTCTAGGTTCATTCAGAATGTCTCTTTTCCTTGAAGGAGCTAACTCATGGTTTTACTAAAGGGACAAACTAAACATATCTGAAACAAGAAAGACCTTCAAAAGAAATATATTTTAATGTTTGAAGTATAGTCTATAATTGCCATAGGTTTCTTTACAGGAGAGAGGATATGCAGGATTGGTGGTGGCTGAGGAATGACAACTTTGAGAATGGATGGCATGGTGTGGTCAAAGGCTGAGGGAATGTAGAGCCCTCTGGAGGTAGTAAAGAGATTATATTGGTGGATTAATGATGCAGAAGGTTGGACAGGGTGATGGAAATAATTTTGACAGAAAGATGTGAACATTTGCTGTTCAATGGTTAACACATCAGTCTGTGCTCCATTGGAGAGGATGGCCATTGAGCAGAGGGAGTGGCTGATTATTCATTTTAAGCAGCTACATCTCTGAGGCACACTGAGAAAAAAATAAACTCCCTACTTGATATTCTTCCAGAGACAACTCTATGGCTTCTGGGTTAGGAACCAAATGCCCGGGATTGAACATTCATTTCTTCAGGGTAAATAACAGGTTTCCAAATTCTCATTTTACAGTCTCCAAATATGGCACACCTAATCAAGTAAGAAATAATTAGAAATTCACCAGCCTGTTGGCTGTTGATCTGATATTTTTCTTTGTTTCTTTCATGACCCTAAGAACTCCTTCCATCCCTAAGGAGAAAGATCAAAGACACCATAAATCTTTCAGAGTCTTGAAGATTAGTTTTGGAGAGATGGCTGGGTAAATATGAAAGTCCCTCCTATGGTACTAGTTTTAGAATCACCTAAAAGATAGGCTTTATGGATCCTAGTGATAGTGATGTCATTATTGACATGCACATGTAGAATTAACTTATATTAAGACCACACAGGAATGAGCACTTTGGGACAGTGTATGAACTAGGCATTACACTAAATGCTTTACAAGCACATTTTCATCTAACCCTCATAGCAGTCCTGCAAAGTAGGGGTTTCTATTCAGATTTTGCAATTCCAGAAACAGAGGTGTGTGAGTTTGTCCTGGGTTGGGTTCTCCTGTGAATAGGTTTTGTGATCCCTGTTCAGAAGACTCACTGAGTAGCACTCTACTGCATTTGCAAATGAGTGAAGGAAGTGCACCTGAGCAAAGGGAGAAACTGAACTGGGTTCCCACTCCCCCATGGAGTTCTGATGCTGGGATGGCCTTTCAGGGTTGTGCCCTGTCAATGTAAGGGGACTGATCTTTGAGATCTCCCACTGACCAGACATTATATTTTATCTGACTCCAGGAAGAGGCAATTCCATTTGGAGGAGGACAATTCCAAGATATGTCATCAGTTCACAATCTTAGAAGCTATGGGAAAGAGTGCCTCAATCCTGAAAGATCTAGATGGCATATCATACCATCCACTACAGTCTATTTCTTGGATCTTTTTGTGTCATATAATAAAATCACCCCAACTGGGAACAAATGCCCCTCTAAAATTCTGACAGGTCTTATTTTATTATGAAATGTAAAGGAAAGATAGTGGGACCAGCTCTGCTCCTTGTTACTGTACCTGTGTGAAAGTCATTGGATATTTATCTTCTCTTGCTCTACTATCTATTTTAGATTCCCATAGCCTTAGTTCACTCCTCTGCTATTTTATGTGGCTTACCTGGCAAGGTGATCCAGGCACTCATCCCTGAGGATTCTGAGGACCTGGTTATCGTACCTTTCTTGGGCCATGACTGTTGTACTCCATTTTCCATTAAAATTGGGGTAAAGGAATACCAACACCTGCCCATCGGGATATCTGGGTGTCAATCATATGCTTCCCTGTCCTACTTCATCCTTATGATCAGGGTTAGTTACTTTTGCCAATTTAGTAACTCTTTTTCTTGCCTACTGATTTCTTGGCATGCAGGACTCAAGAAAACTATGTTTCCAGAAGTTGTAGCTTAGAGATAAAGAAAATCTAACCATGTTCCCTGATAGAAGCATTCCCCTTCTGGGAACCAGAGCTTCTAGATTCACAGAGCCTAAAGATGCTCTGTGAACATCACTGAGAATGATGGCAAGAGGTGTCTCTATTATCTCCATCCCTTGCTTCCTGGACCAATATATTCTACTTACTGGAATATGCCATCATATAATGATCATTGCTTTAAGGTATATCCAGAAACCTGGAGGATGTTCCTTATTCTCAGGGTACCACAACCAAGGTAATGCCTTCATAGTGCCTTTGAAAGGCTGTTCCATTGTTCTTATCAGATCTGCTGTGAAGTGGGACCCTTATTCGAAAGTGATGCTATACAGCATCCCATGTCAGCAGAATAAGCACTACAAGCCCTCAGACAGTGTGCTTAGCAAGATCCTGTGGTCAGAAAAGGCAAAGCTATACTCTGCAATAAGGTACCCTGTCTGATAGCATGGAAAGGAGTTTTACCAGTTCAGTGAGGCAGTGGAAGTTGTGGTGGGAGGAAGGCTAATGGATTGGCAAGATGAGTCCTAGAAGCAGCTGCAGTATTAAGTCTTGAGATGAAGTCTGAGGTAGAGGCAGCAAATGCAGCAGCAGCTCCAGGGCACCATTACTGAGGATGTTCATTGTCCGACAGAAAAGCTTCTGCAGCAAAGGATGGTTATGGCTCCAGGGAGAACACATAGCTGGAGCAGGGACCTGACCTTCTTTCCCTGCCTTGGAGAGAGGGGACCCAGTCACGCCCCTCCAGACAGAGAAAAGAGCAAGCCCATTTTTGTTGGCCTTGTTATTGGTGTTAGTCACACCCTCATTGTTTGCCTGTGTTTTGTCCATGGCTTTGGAAATATGGATTATTTAAAGATAGGCTTGATGGTACCAGTGGTGGGGAGAGGGGTGAAAAGAGAGCAGGATCCTTAAGTCTGGGGTGTAGATTCAGAGAAACTTTACCCATTTTATTTGTACTTTGGTTTTGAGAGTTTGAAAACTCACCCAGAAATCAATTAGATGCGATTTGGTATGTCAAAAGGTCTGATTCTAACAAAAATATTTTCAGAAGGAACATGGGAAATGTCAAAAATTGTCAGCTCACTGAGTATCTTCTGGTGATAATGTTTTCCAGCCGTAAACTTCCTCCACTTCTTTCTCTTATTGTCAGTTGAACAAAGCACTTGCATGCTTTGCTGGTTTTTAACTAATGAGTTGGCTTTGCCTTTTGAAAACAGTAATATATAATAGAGACTATCTATTGAGTCAATAAACCTTTAATCAGAAGCATCTTAATGACAAACAGCACAGCATCACATGAAATAAGGTTAAAGGTTCTCAAATTGAATCATATTTCTGGTTTTGGGTTTTTCCACAGGCAAACAATAAAAATGAAAGGATCATGTCACATTTGTTGTGCCTGAGGAAGTACAAAGGTATGTTCTACACTTCCTTCTCCTTAGAAAGAGACTTCAAAATCCCTATTTATTTATTTATTTATTTATTTTAAAAAGAGAGAGACAGTGAGAGAGAGAGAGAAACAGAGAGAATAGATTTTATTTAGTTTTTCACGTGGCTTTCGTTGCTCCAACACTTCATTGTGTACATGGTGCTAGGGTTGGAACTTGGATCCTCATGCATGCCAGGCAAGCACTGTAAATGCTGAGCCACCACTCCAGCCACAGCTCTGTTTCAAAACTCTAATCATTAAACTCATTCCTGATTCCTCATATGGTTTCTTTGATGACCATTTTTAACAAGAACACTGGTAACTTGTGTAAGATCAAGCTTTATTTAGGACATAAATAGCTTTCTACTTGATCAAAAATCTGGTATTAATTAGGCAAAGTATCCATTCTACCCTCTTGTCTTGGTCTTCATTACATGGAGGTAGGTAGCATTTGAAAAGTTTTTTGAAAAGTTTGTTTGTTTGCGCTAATGGCATTCTATTGTCACAAGCCGCACAGAGAGTTTGTTTTGGCTGTTGCTTGGATAAAGCATCAACATCAAGCTCTGTTTTCACATCTACCCATTGACACTCTGTTCAAAAAATATATATATATTTTTAGTAATCTATACCTATCTCAAGCAATTCAATGACCCATTTCCTTGAAGTGGGTAAATTGGCCAAGTCATAGATTAAAGATCTTATGACTGCCTCCTCCTCTCAACTCCACCTCCAATTTGTAAAATTTCTTCTAATCTCTCTAATCTCTCTCTATTCTTTATTCCTTGTGCTTGCTACTATAAGCACTAACTTTCTACAAAAATCTGTAACGTCCCTGAGAAAACTATTTTACTCTTGCTGCATTTTCAAGTGTATTCTAATATTGTTTGCATGATACTTCCTTAGGAGGATAATTAGAACAACAGAAATGAGCTCAGCTGCCTTAGTATTCTTTTAGCTCAGCGTATTCCAGCTCTTTCTGTTTTTCTAATGAGGTAGGATCCTAGAACTTCAAGAGCCTTTTCAACCGTTCATAAGCTTTCAAAAGAGAATTCAGACCAGGCTTTGATGAGCCAGTTAGAGAAGACCCACAATAGGAGGCCCATACAGGGAGCAGGGCTGGGTGCCATCCTCAGTCAATGTGTGAAGAAGGTGAACCTCATTTGAAGCATGAGAGAAGTTTTAGATTCTCTGTGGTGTGTATGTCTCAAATAAATAAAACTAATAAAAAGAAATGGCTTAAGGGCCAGAGACCAATTTCACTGGGTTAAGGTCAGAGAAATCTTTGGTATTGATGAAGGGGTAATCTGTAGTAGGATGATCTTATGGCAAAGAACCTGCTTGCTCTTGAAACCAGAATAAAAGGTTCTTCTCCCAGCGGAGTTCAGGGAGATTGCAGGACTGGAGTAGAACACAATCTTGGATCTTAGGATAAAACCTAAAAAGAGCTGAGGTGACCTTATTGGAAATAGGGCATTTGCAGATGTAAATAATTAATTAAGAGAGCGTCATTCTTGATTAGGATGAGACCTAGACCCTGTGACTATTATCTTTAGAGAAGGCCATGTGAACATACAGACACAAAGACACACAGGAGAAGTCGTGTGACAGTAGAGGATTGAAGTGATGTATCTATAAGCCAATGAAGATCGAGGATTGTCAGTAAGTACCAGACATTAGGAAGGGGCCAGGAAGAATTTTACCCAGAAGCTTAGCGAGAGAGCATTATTCTGATGACAGCTGGACTTTGGATTCTGGGCTTTTGAACTGTGAAACAATAAAATTGTGATTAAAGATATTAGATTATAATTTTTGTAATGTTTTAAGTATATATGGTACAGTATTGCTAATTATAAGCACACGTGGCTTATAATTATGTTATGCAGCTAATCTTTAGGATATTTTCACCTTGCACTATTGAAGTGCTGTGCCTATTGAATAACAACTTATTTCCCGCCTCCAAGCATTTCACATCGCAATCTTTTATGAGCTTTATTACTTTAGATTCCTCCTGTAAGTGGAATCATGCAATGTTTTTCCTTCTGTGACTGGCTCATTTTACTTAGCATGTCCTTGAGGTTCATCCATGTTGCTGCATAAGGCATGATTTTCTTTTTAAAGGCAGAATAATATTCCATTGTTGGGATATGCCACATTTTCTTTATTCATTCATTACCAACATTTAGGTTGTTTCCACCTATTGGGTATTGCAAATCATGCAGCAATAAATAGGGAAGTGCAGATATATCTTTTTGATCCTGGTTTTAGTTCTTTTGGATAAATATCCAGAAATGAGAGGACATGGTAGCTTTATTTTTAGCTTTTTGAGAAACTTTTATATTGTTTTTTCATAGAGGTTTCATATCTCCACAAATTTTCCAATTTTGCACATCTGGGTCAACACTTATTTTCTTTTTCCTTTTCTTTTTTTGATAATGACATTATAACAGTGTGAGGTGATACCTCCTTGTGGTTTCGATTGTCATTTCCCTGATGCTTCGTGATGCTGAATACCTTTTCATTGTCCATTTGATTGTCATCTTTGGAGAAATGACATTCAAACATTTGCCAATGTTTAAGTGAGTAATTATGATGATTATGTTTTGCTATTAATAGTAATTTTGAAAATAAATTTTAGTTATTAACTTCTTATAAAATCTATCATTTATAAATATTTTCTTCATTCATAGGTTGAGAGTCTTTTTTGTTGTAAGCCTCCCAGTTTACAGTAATTTATAGCAGTGGCACCAGGAAAACAATACAGTATGGAACATAATCCTAATCATGCATATTAGACCTCCCTATGTTCTATAGAAAAATAGTGCTTGAAGGGAATAGATTAAAATGTTAACAGTACCTATCCATGAAGGTGGGAAAAGGTGACTTCTGTTTTCTCCTTTGTAATCTTTTATGTTCAAGTTTCAAGTCCTCTCATGAGAATTCATTCTTTAAGAAAATAAGTAGAATTAAAGCTAAAACTTGATAAAGAGCATTCAAAAATATGTTGAAAGTCAATCCTTTAGTGGATATTTGTTGAACATCCTCTATATTCTCAGTATTGTTGTAATTGCTGGTAATAAGATAGATTTTCTACTCTCAAGCCGTTCACTCTCTTGTATGAGGAACAGATAATATGCAATTGAGCAAGTAAAAAAAATAATTTCCTGGACATGTACAAACTGAGTAAGTAGAAGATAAAATGAGACCGTGTAATAGGGAGGGTTTGGGGTGTTCAAAGGAACCCTCTCTGGGAACACTGATCATTTCATTGAGATAACAGTGGTGAGAAGGAGGCAGCAGTGGGAGCTTGTGTAATAACAGTGTTTGAAGCAGAAGATAGGGGCTGGAGCGGTGGCTTGGCGGTTACAGTGCTTGCCCGGCATGTGCAAACATACAGGTTCAAACCCCAGCACCCACGTACACAACTAAGTGTCGAAGCAACGAAAGTCATGTGAAAAACTCAATAAAAATTAATTCTCTCCATCTCTCTCTCTCTCTCTGTCTCTCTCTCTCTCTCTCTCTCTCTCTCTCTTTGTCCTTCTCTCTTTTAAAAAAAATTAATTTGAAGCAGAAGATAGAGCACTTCCAAAGACTTGACACAGGAAGGAGCCTGTTGTGTCCCTGGTATAAAAAAAGAGGTTAATGGGCTGGAAAGGAGTGATTGGCAGGGAGGAGGGAAGGATTTAAAGCAGGTTATAACCCAAGGGGATGTGGGCCCATGCAGGGCTCTCTTCAGTCAAGGCCTGGGCCCAGAGTCCTAGCAAGGAATTGGCTTATAGGATGGAGGCATGTGGAAATTCCTGGGAGGTTTTTGATCAACGGGGTGACAGGTACCAACATTAGCATTAGAAATCTCACTCTGGCTATTGTGTAGAGGATGCACTTTGTGTGTATTTCTGTGTAAGGACATTCAAAGAATAATGTCAGGGTGGGCAGTTTAAACAGAAAAAGAATGTGGTAAAGAACCCCAGGGGGCCCACAAAACCTTAGGTGTGGGGGCAGAAAATTAGACTGGGAGGTTGCACAGCCAGAGGGTTTGCTAACGACAGCTTGACCACTCCAGTGGGGACCCCAGTGCTCTTTAGTAGACACAGCTCCTACATTCTATACTCAGAAGCTGAGCCTAGGACTTAGGAAGATATCTCTATTTCTATCATCTATCTATCTTGCTTTATAATTACTAAAACATGTCAATTCTGATCTGAGTGGAAACATTTACAACATCTAAGATTACTTCTGCTAGCTAAGAAATCCATGAGCAAATTTACCATTTTTTAAAACTCTTAATGAAGAAATACTTTAATGAGTTCTTTTCAGTTGCTTCAAATGCTTTTCTAAACTATTGTAGGTCCTTGCATTTATAATCAACTTTATTTTTTAAAATATTCATTGTTTTTCAGATTATCTGCTTTTTACCTGAATGACGTATAGGAAAAGAAAGTGTATAGTTTCTGAGTTTATTCTCCTTAGTAGAAATCTCTAGACAAAACTTAACTTTAACAAGTCTTTAAAAGTAATCAGACAGGGGCTGGAGTGGTGACTTGGTGGTTAAGGTGCTTGCCCGGCATTCACAAGTGCATGGGTTCAAACCCCAGCACCATGTACACAACTAAGTGTCAGAGTAAAGAATGAAAAACTTAACAAAAATTGATTCTGTCTTTCTCTCTCACGCACTGTCCCTCTCTTTTTAAAAGAAAAAAAAGTAATCACAGATATTAATAATTGGATTAACAAATATACCATTTCAAGGTGGGAATAGTGTTGCATTAAAAAAAAACATAGCTGAGATGTCAACTATTAACAACTGTACGTACCTAAAACCTAAATATGAAGAAATAGGGTTTATATATCCTATGCAGAAGTATCCTGAGCAGCTGACCTTATTTTTCTCTTCCTCTGTCTGTCACACACACGCACACACACACCCCATACCAATAATACATAATTCCCTAAGATCCCTGTGGGTGTAGTGGAAAGGCTGTAGGATGTGGAGCTGGTTCCAATGAACAAGCTACCACCCACACCTCTCAAGTAGCCTTGGGTAGACCATTTCACCTTTCTAAGTCTGTGCTCTGTTAACTATTGCTTTCAATCTCAATGGATTATAAACAGGTGAGATATGTCATGAATTTAAAAGAGAGAATGTTGAGCATGTGAGTTGGAACTCCAGCACCATGTACACAATGAAGCGTCGGAGCACAAGAAAAACCACAAGAAAAGCTAGATAAAATTGATTCCTTCTCTCTCTCACTAAAATGAAAGGGATAACTGCCACACTAAACTATAGGTTCTTGGTGCTCCTATTCTCAGCATGACCAGTGTCTGCTGTCTGCCTGCCAGGACGGAAATCATGCCAGACACCTGCAGCCCTGTTGCCCTTCTGCACACATCTTCTTTCCTGCAGGTCTCACAACTGTTGGCGACATCCTAATGTGCACCGAGATCTCTCATTGTTTCCAGGTGTCTGTGTTGTTTGTTGCATGGGTTCTGTTGATTGTGTAATTGTTTTTCTTGTTTGAGATAACATTAACTGTCCCCTTCCCATCCTTATTATTGTACACAGATGAACTGATGAGGTATCATTTATTCACAGGGCTCAATTAGAAGCAGCCCAGCAGGCCAGAAAGAAACATTTGCTGTTGAGAGAAGTGCTCGGGGGCGATTGATAGGAGAAGGAAGACGGCAAATTTGGAAGCCAATGGCTACTTTTTTTCTGCTCATTCTGAAGTTACCCAAATTAGCTGGGTGGGTGAATATTTAATGTCACCCCATCACATATATAATTTGTACTATCTGCTTTTAATCGTCACACCAGTTTTACAATCTTAATAAAATTTTAATTAAAAATAAATGAACTGAATACTCCAACAGAACATTTTAAATCCAGACTATCAGGCTGGAAGCCTAAGCTCAGCTGGAGATGCAAACAAACTAAAATATTCTAAAAACATACAGCTAAGATTTCTCTCTCCTTCTGCTTGAAGAGAATAGTATTTCAGTGACCGAGATGTCCTAAAAACTCTATGGCCAGGTCCCAAATCACAAACTGATTGAGATCCAGAACTCTCATTGTAGTTAGGTTGTGGGGAATGTTCCCTACCTGTGCAGACGGGGCTCCTCCCATCCCTCTTTGGTCAGTAAAATCTCCCAGGATTTACTGACATACAGCACTTTTTTTCTGTCCTAAGCAGCCCTGTAAGGTAACTGATCAGATTTGTACTTTCTTTTGGTATCTACTAACTGCCATGTGTCCTTATTTGGCCAAATTCATATTATTTTGAGTAATTCCCCTTACGTTCTATAGAATTTTTAAAAATGCTATTACTTCAGGATGGGGTGTACCTTAGTGGTTGTGTGATTGCTTAGCATGTGAGAGGCCCTGGGTTTAATACCCAGCACCTTAAAAGAAAGTCATTGTTTCAAAAGTATTTCTAATGGAATTTCAAGCAATCTTAGAAAGCAAAGTACGTCATTTGAGCACCGTGAGCAGAGATATTTCTGGCCTCATGGCCAAATGGCCTAGATATTCTAGGGGGAGGCAGGTCTAGTTTCAAAGAGGTAATGCCATTGTCCAAAGAATGTTTTAATGTTTGTTTGAAATATATAACTATTCAGCCACAACTTATACGCCACTATCTTTAATGCACCTTAAGATTATAGTACTATAAAATTTAATTTTACACTGTGTTGGTCTACAGTTTTGGAGAAACAAACACATAATTTTGGAATCCCATAGACAATGGGGTCAGAAGTTATTAATAATCTACTTATCCATTGTATCGCTGGATTCTGATTCTATTAAAAATTGTTAGGTACTAAGAAACAAAGGCTACCAAATCAGAGTCTGAAGGAAAGCTAAAGCTATTGCTTCCCTGGCAAGGAAAAGCCTTATCAGTTAGTCAAAAGATCAGTGGATCTCTTTAGGCAGAAATTTAAAAAGGTACAAAAAGAGAACTCACATCAAATATATCAAATAGGAATCTGAGTTCAGGGCTCTGATTACTTCTCATGGCAGAGACGCCCTCCTTTATGATTGGGGCACCTGGAGTTTCCATAGGACTGAGGCCAGAGGCCTGGTTTCTAACCAGTTCAGGAAGAGTTGTGAAAACTCCACTGAGTCTAGGGTTCTCAGACATGCCCATACCCTCATGTCTGAGGTTTAGGATATTTGCCTTTTCTTTTCTTTTTTTTTTTTTAAATGAAATAGATTATAAAATAAAAAGTCATTATGATACTGAATGGTAAAATGCTGGAACTTTTAGGGTTTGAATTAAGTGGTATTAGGGTAGTGTTCTCATCGAGTCATTTATTTATTTACTTATCATTCTTTTTCATAAGCATTTATTAGGTCCCTATTATATGTCTGAATCTGCTTAATGCCAGTGTTATATACAACTCAGATATCACTTGAGATCAAAATCCAATTCTACCACCTCAGAGAAATCTAATGTCTTCTCCAGAGCTTGTACCTGCTGGTAAATAAGAACCTATATTTTACTGACTTTTAGCGTACATTTACTCTTCAAACCTCTGCCTTAAACTGACTTAATTTTTCCAGAAATTCTTACCCAGGAGGAAGTTTGTCTCATGAACTTTCTGAAATTTATTTATTTCAGCAGATTCCCTACAGAGCCAACTAGAGAGTAAATAGCTTTCTTCTTAGAAAAATAGCTTATTCAACTGAGTTTATAGAAAGACTACGGATGTTTAAGACTTCCTTCAAAACCCTTGCCTCACTCTGTCTGCCAGTTCTAAGCTATTATCACAATTTGTGCCTAGTCATAAACAGGCTCCTGCATGGAAAGCCCCACTTTAATGCAGACCCTTACAAATATGTTCCTTTGTACTCTTTTTCCAGATATTACTAAGACTCTTGTCAAGGTAGCTCTCTCTTATTGCAATAACGAATAACTTGGCTTGGCTGAATGAGTGTTTTGTGGTCTTCCGGGGGAGTTAGCAATGGATGGAGATGATATCCCATTTCACTCTGGCTTCAAGCTTTTCTCTTTCTGAGCTTCTGTGTAGCACCATATACTCCCCTCCCTTGTCTCTGTTTTATACTGACCAAGCCGTAGAACTCTCTCCTTTCTTATTTTTTTAACTTCCTAACTTCCACCAACAAATGAAACAAAGTCCATTCTCACAAAGCATTTGTGCTCAATCACAGTTTTAAAATATGGTGATATGCAGGTTCATGTAGATCAGCAATAACTTAATGTTGAATACCAGGTCTTCTGGTTCTTGCAGGTCCCTTAGCTTAACTACCTGCAGACCAGCCTTACTCAGAGTGTGGTCCACCATGAGCTAAGTTCAGAAATTAAGAGCCAGCCTTGAAAAACAGCTGGCAGTGACTGGAAATTAAGCCACGCCCTCCCCAAGACAAAACAAAAGTAAAATCAAAACAAACAAAAAACTGAAAAACAAAATCTGGTCTTTTCCCACCTGTACTTTGAGAGCCACTATCTAGAGTTTCAATGTATTGGGAACTCTACTCTTAAGCTCAGTGAAACTCCATTTTCTTCACCATATTATGTAGAACACATTATTCTCCGCTCCACTTTTCTGAGTACACTTTCGAATATATACAATGTGGAGCTTCACCCTAAAGGCATTCTGTTAAACGATGGGATGGGCATTCCAGTTTCCACTGCGCAGGCTGCAGAGAAGAAAGGGAAGAGGTCTTACAAATTTGAGTCTTTTCTCTCCCCTTTAAAGTCTCTGGGAGGAGAATAGGGCACGTGGACAATCTTTCACATAACAATACTGTGGCATTTCCTTTCATAACGGGTAGAAGATGGTATAGTTAGCTTTGTCTTTAAGCAATATATTTTGTCTTATTACCTAATAGTGAATTTAGAGGTTGTCCTTGACCTTAAAGAACCCATCATTTTGAGAGGAAGTCAACATGCTATGCCACGGCAACACTGGAGATAATTGCAAATAGGGAACGCTCCCAAGGGTCAGAGGAACACCGGGGAAAGAAGAAGAGGTGCCCAGGGACCCAGGAAATTCAACATCACTGGGCTGAAGTTGAATATAGAGGATGGAATCGGGAGTGTAAACATGATACCTATAATATGAAATTCATGCTATTACCCTTTTTTATGTAATTTACCCTTCAGTAGCATTAATATGTAATAGAAAGAATACAGAGAATAGAGTAATAGCCAGAGGTCTGTGGTTACAGAAACTCAACAACATTTAATTGAAATTATAAAGAAGGATATTTAAATTATTTATCATCTTTTCACAATGAATTAACTCATATGCTTGATCAAATGATCAAATAGTTCTATCCAGTCTCCTGCTAAAGATTTAATATTTTCATCCTCCTCAACTATGTTATTTCCTGGCTCAATTTAATGATTAATATGGCATAAAAATAACAATTTCTTGATTATTAAAATCCTATTTGCTGGAGATTACAAATAGAATCTATTTGAAAGCAATTACTAGTCTATAATAATAAACTAAAATTGAATAATCATCTTATAAAGCCTTAATAAGTTTATTAGATAGTTTTAATTCAAAGTATTACAAAAACAAACAAACACAGCTACCAATTTTTTCTCATTAAAGTGACTTTTCAGTCTGTGGTATTTCCTTCTAAATCCCATGAGCACAGCAGGGCACTTGTAAAAAGAACAACCAAGAGTCACACCCATGGAGGTCCTGAAAGCAGGGCTCAGGTACGGTTATCGATGTCTTCCCAATGTCCAACAGCAGGGCCGACCCTTATGTTGTATTTCTGAGCAGCCAATCTGATTTAAGAGGGTAAGTGTAAAGCATTTGACCTTGTTTCAGTAATTCCCAGGGACCTGCCCTAAGAAATATAGGGGTAAGATCCAGTGGCATCAGTGTTCACAATCACACAATAAAATGTTTTTTTGTAAGATAATTCATTTCATTATATAAACATTAGAAGTCTAGAGAGGAAAAAAAAAATCAATGCTACCCCCATTCACAGATGGCCACAGTTGATTCTTTGGTGTATATTCTTTCTGATCTATCTACAGCTCTGCGTTTATCACACATGGTACATGTTAATATACAAGAAGGGAATGCCAATATTTAGATATACTTTTCTTTTCCACTTGGCAAACTATTATTATCTTAATTTGAAGGGGAGACTAAAAATACTTGTGGTATTAGATTGGAAAACGTAGCTTGATCCTATAGTCAAAAAAGCTTCCTACTAATTTTCTTCCCCCAAATTAAATTGTCCCAAGGGTACAAACCACATGTCGCACACATAAGGGAAAAAGAAGAAAGATTGTTATGAGCTTGTCATTTAATCCACATGCTTCAGAATCACAATTTTACACCCTTACACAGTATTTAATTTTGGGATTATTTTAATTGGATCCTTTTTATTTCAAGAAATAAAGACTTACTGGAGGCTCCTCAAGGAAGAGGTATTTTATTATTATGATATATGTGGGCTGCAAGTGGACCTAGAAAGTGATGGGAGTACTCAGGCAGCCCTAATATAGCTGCTTTTCTCTGTGTATCTATTTTCATTCACTCACTCATTTCTTTCTTTCTTTCTTCATTTTTTTTTTAAGTACTGGGGATTGAACCCAGAGATGCCTTATCTCTGAGCTACATCCCCAGCCCCTCCCTTTTTTTTCCTTCCTTTTTCTTTTTCATTTCAAGACAGGGTTTTGCTAAGTTTCCCAGGCTGGCCTTGAATTTGCAATCCTCCTGTCTCAGCCTCCAGAGTCACTGGGATTACAGGCTTGCACCACCACACCCTGCAAATTCTCTCTTCCCCTCCTTCCTAGCACGGCCTATTCTGTTGCAGGGCCTCCATTCAGCCTAGAGTTGACATGGGAGGAGGAAGATACGGAAAAGGGAGAGTGAGCAAAAGCCCTGGGGTGGGGGATAAAAGGAGTACTAGGAAGCCAGGCCTGGGGACAAGTTAAGAAGAATCTGGGTGGGCCCCTTCCAATCTGTTGAAGGCCTTAAAAAAAAAAAAAAAACCACACAAAACAAAATAAAACAAAGAACCCCACCAGACTCCCTGGAAGGAGAGAATTCTGCCAACAGACTTCCTGTATTCTCAAACCCTTTTCTAGATCCTTAGACTTTGGGTCTACCCTGCATATTTGGGACTTCATAGCTTCTGTCATTGCATGTGTGTTAATATCCTAAAATTCCTTAGTCTCTCCCCAAATGTGCACACACACACACACACACAATTTTTACTAGTTCTATTTCTCTGGAGAACCGTTACTAATAAATTCTCATTAGAGAAATGGCTTTCTTCCTCCAGCCTTACCCACTTGTCTTCGTTATATTTTCATTCCTCCCTGGCTCTCGTTCTGATGGAAGAGTAATGCACACTTTTCCAACTTCTTCATTTTCTGCTTATATTTCTGAGCAAATTTGATTCTTGGAGACGGTTTTGAGGTATGTGTCTATTTAATTTCCTTTGTAACGTTTGAGTCTACAATAATTATATGGGGATGTTTCTCTATAGCAACAAAAGATGACCTATGCTCTTTATAATAAGCGACCTCATTCTTTTCATTTGTTTATTATTAAGTTGACCATTTTATATGGGGGAGGCCACAGTTTGTGGCTTGAATTAGAAATATGTTTTCAGAGTTTGGGTAACAATTGAATCCAGAGCCAAGCTGAGACCAGTTAGGGGTAACTTGAACAACTAAAATTTCAAGCTACCCACTCAGAACTGGTTCTAACCGTCTCACTTCACTCTAGCTTTTTAGCACATACGATTGTTACCTGTTTTACAGTTTGAAGTCACAGCTGAGATACACAGTAAACATCAAAAAAATTTTTACTGATGTTTTATCTATATGACAACAACTCTAGAGTTGTTACTATTTGCAACCCCATTTTATTCTTTTAAGGGCTAAAAGTCTGAAATACCTTTACAAACTCCCTTTCCTCTAAGGATTTGACAATGGAACATATTTCTAGCCAATGAAGTGAATGCAAAATGGAGTTTAAGAGAGCTTCTTCTCTTGAATTACCTGACAAAGTCTCATGAGGAGGTCCTCCTGGAATGTGTACACAATCCTGGAGGTGAACCATAGTAGGACCATGAAGAGGAAAGTCCAACTCTAAGGTTGGTGTGGCAGGAAGATAGAATAAACTTGGGTCTTTAACAGCATTGTTCAACCCTGTACTGTCTAACCTCATTTGTTTTTTATTATTTGGCAAAAATAAGTGTTTTCCAGTTAAATCATTTAGTTTGGATTTTCTGTGCTATTCAGCTGGATAAAATTCTGCCTAAAAAAGAGGAGGTAGTTCAGTATCTAGAACAACAAACAGATGAACAAAACACAAATCTAAACTGAACATTTTACTCGTCTCAACACTCAACATTTTTGGAACGCTTTTAATTATTCACAGGGTTTCATGTTTGCTGTTTCTTTTGATCTTTATAACAGTCCTGGGAAGAAAACAGATTTTATTAATCTCAGCATACAGATGAGTAATATGCGGGCAGGAAGATCATGTTTCATGGTTTATTTAACCTGCTATGTTTTTAGACAAGAGATCAGAATCCTGGACTCTCAACAATGCATTTCACTATAGCCCTTGGCAGGTGGTAGGTGCTCAATAAATAAATGAATGGTTTATATGAAACATTCATTCCAAGCCCTGCATAGATTTTGTTAAATATATGGAAATTAATAATAGCAACAACAACAAAGGCATGTTAGATTCTTGCCTTTGAACCTATAGAATCCTGTGAATTCCAATGCTTTTCAATACAGACCTAAAAGCCAGCATTTATACAAAATTGATAACTACAAAGACATCCTTTTCTTGGGTAAAAACAGAAATGAATTTATTCATTATTCTAAAAGAGTACTAAAAAACATGCAAGGCTTAGATAAAAAATTTCAAAGATATTTGCTTCATTTGATTTAAGAACGTTTATTAATGAAAGTGTTTATCACATTACTTTAATCCCCCCTCTGAGTGTTAGCAGACAGAAAGGAAATAGTATAACTGAGCTTGGCTCAGGTGATGGGAGTTCTGTGTCAAATGACAAAGCTCTAGGATGTGCCTTCTTGCAGTAATGTCTCTATTAGAATAACTGCTACTGATTGTGTGAAATACTGTACATGCTATTTTGTAAACAGTCATACTAATCTCACAAGGCAACCTTGGTCACACTCTTCTGACAGATAAAGAGCCCTGGAGATCATGAGACAGGAACGACTCCTGCCCTGACCAAGTGATCAACCAGGGTGATGATAAAGGAAACCGGCATGGTGAAAATTCACCCTGATCCCGCACCAGTCAGGGCTCATGCCCCATTCTGCTGGTGGTCACTAAGCTGTGGTGTCTTAGTGTGGGGAAGACGCAGCCTTAGGGGTTTCTGCTGGAGAAAGTATTGATCACAGAACAGGCCGTGTGCAAGGCCAGGGCACCCACAGCACTACTCATTCTAGGGCAATCTAACCCCAGAACAAGCAGCGCAGGATTTCAGCCAAATTCCTTCACCAGCTGCCCCTCAACACTGACTCCTCCCTGATTTTGCCAGTAATTTTGGCCATGTCTTTAATAGTAAAGAAGAAGGAAATACGGTAATGACTCTGGAAAACCCAATAGATCACGCAGGAAGTTTTAACTTTGTGGCCTTCCTGAGCTTTTCTTGATATCAGCAATGTCTTCCAATTGTGTGGTGCTTTGAAATAGACCTTGTAAACTTTTCCATGAAGAAGTGGGTGTGTAATGGGGAGACCTCCACAAATCGAATATTGGGGTTGATAAAGATTTAGGTTCAAAATAAAGCTCTTTTGTTGATTAGCTGAATTATTTCAAGTTAATTTGTTAAGTTCTAATCTCCTTATCTGCTAAATAATATTATCGAGAGAAATAAAAGACCTCATTCAGCTATTAGGATGTCAAACGTAGATGTCACCTTGGGCAGGCACTTCACAAGGCTGGCAGATCATCTGTGCTCGTTTGTTTTCTTCTCCTCAGAGCAAATCCTAGGGGAGTCAGGCTCGAACCCACATCTGAGCTGTGTCTATCTCAGTGACTCAGCCCGGACAAACGCATGCATGTGCCCAAGGAAATAAGGACACATATAGTGCTACAGTCACTCATGGGACTCCGGCTGGTAGCCCTGAAGCTTGTCAGACACAGTGACAAGGCACCTGTTTCTCAACATAGCACCCTGTTCACACCATCTCCACCTGGGGACAATATACATTTTTTTAATAGCTGAAGGAATTTTATATAACTTAAAATATTCACCTAAGATCATCACAAATAAAAGATCCAGGATATGAGATTAGTGCATCTACTCCAAATAAATGAGCATTTGTCATATCTCTAGTCCACTTTCAAAAAGGGGCACCCGATATGCCAATAGCAACCACAGTTCTCTTGTGGTATCTTATGGTACATGTATCGTTGTAGTCACTGTTGACCAGAGTTTATAATGTCAGCTTTTGTCATCATTGTTCTGTCTCTGAAATACTTTGGACAGTAAGAGTCTGATGCTTAGAGAGAATTTTGAAACTTACAGATGATCTTTTCACTTACATTATAGAAGAATTTCCAGAGGGTTAGTGCATTTCCCCAGGCTACTCAGCTGGTCTGTGACAGAGGTACAGCTCTGGATCTTGGATGAATCATTATGAAGTTCCTTCATTACGTCTCTTTAGCTGTGAACCATTCTGCGACTTTCAGCTGATATGTACAAGATGGGCCTTTTCCTTGATGGGCAGGAGGGAGGGATGAGTTAATGCCTTTACAGCACATTGTACACTTTGAACAATGGGTGGGAATAATTGAGCATTATTTAGACCCTAGGGACATGACATAAGTATCCATTGTGAATTATTGGTTTGGCTTTTCTGTAACAATAAGAGAAGGAACAAAGACAGCCAAGAGGAAAAACCATTCTGTAGCCAAGCTAATAACTCACCATGTCTGAGATACAAACGATTAATGCAATATTTAAAAGAGAAGTTGTAGCCTTGTAGGAGGTGATCTATTGGGTAAATAGGTTTTGTGACATTTTGAAAAAGTAAAAGGTAGTAATTGTCATATGAGAAGTTTTTAATGGGAGCCCAGAAGGCAGCAGCAAATCCCAGACTGAAAAGCAATATTAGCAATCTCAACATGTGTTACCCAGCAAGATAGACCAGGACCTTTTATTTCCTTCGGCTGTGTTCTGAGATCCAAACTCATTTCCCTAGGCCCACTTCAGATTTTAGGGGCTGCCCACGTGAGAGGTTTCCATGGGTCCAGAAGAGCTGAGCTGCTTCAGAACGCTTATTTTTCCAAGAAGACCTTCCATCCCCCGTTGGTCTCTGTCTTAGAGCTGCCTGCAGTGTGCTATTTTTCTGGGCACAACTGACCTGTGTACTTTTTCTTTCATTAAAGAGGAAACAGAAAGGGCAGGAGATGGCCAAAAGGAGAAAGTAATATCTATTCCTTAGGAAGCAAGATGAGGGCTGGAAGGAGATGATTACCCTTGGGTGTGACACTTCTTAGGGCAGAGCTGGAGTGGAGAAGGTGTGCTGAGCTCCTGCCACAGGGTGACTGTGTGTGCAAGCCAGGTAAGAAAAGGAATGACTGCTTTTGTGCCGAAGTGTAATTGTGGTCTCCTAGAATTTTAAAGTGCAGGTGAACACAATCCGGCATTTCATTGGTGAGGAAAGTAAGGTCCAGAAAAAATAAGTAACTTTCCCAGATTGTGTGTGGTTAGGGGCATTATGGGAAGCCAGGTGTCCTGCATCCCAGCCGGGGGCTTCTTTACAACTCTCTGCAAAGACACAAATTATTAAGGGAGGAAACCTTGTCCCTCATTATCTCTCTCTTCTCTCCCTTCCCCCTTTCCTACTTCTATTCTATTTATTTATTATTTGTTGAGCATCTAGTATGAGCCAGGTGCTGTTCCAAGTTCTGGAATCTGTGCTTGTTGTGAGATTTTCCTTTTGTCTTCCTATCTCTGGTGCCTAGCATGTAAATGATGAAATGATGATTATTTACATGCAGAGAAAATAGTTTACTTTTCAAAAAGTGTTTAAAGAGATAGTGTCCTATCTTGGCAAAGTATGTGTTTCTAATAGAATTAAAGGGGACATTAACTTGTTGGACACCATTAGCTAAGCTGATGTCACAATAAGAAAGGTCATCAGTTAATGACTTAGAATCCATTTCAGTCCACAATGGCATGATGCTTGTGCACTGATCTTGCAGCTGCACAGCCCAGAGGTTTTAAGAGGGAACTTCACAGTGTCTGTTATAATTTCAGCACAGAAGACTAGTGGAGATTAATTCATAATTTGGATTAGGGCAATATCATCACTTCCAGCATCTGTAGCCAATGTGGATGAGTTGGTTTAGAAATATCTTGCTGGAATATATGATGTAAACTCAAAATATGACTGCTGACACTAGTATTATATTTGGGATTAATAGAAGTTTGGCATTTTCAGAACAGCAATGGTATTTGATAGTTAATGGTCAAATTATCTCTCTACTATCTCCCCACACAGTCACATACTCTTCTTTCATTTTCAGTCTTACGTTAGCTGGAAATTTTTTTCCTTTCCCATCAGAGGCACATTTCCCAGTACTAATTTTATGTTTGATGAAAAGCCATGCAATGAAGTGAATAATCAAACAGCTTCCTCACTGAACTGGGCTCGGTTTAAATTATTTAGTTAAAACAAGTTAACTGGAAAAAAAAATCCAGATAAAAAATTGCAAAAATAATAATTAAAAAAGTATAAGAAATATATTGATTTTTACCTTGCCTGTAAACAATGACAAGTTATTGTAATTGGGGTTCTGTGACACTTTGTGAATCTTTAAGCAAGTTTTAAATTTAAAAAGTTTTTCATGTTCTGATATTGTGTTGCTAATTCATTTTCTAGCAATGATGCCTAGTCTGTATATTTTCCAAAAGCCACCTAAACATGAAATAGGAAATTAGTTAAAATTATGGCTTGTCTTTATAATGAAATACTGAGTGGCTATTAAAAAGTATGGGAATGTGTATCTTAACATAAAAATTCAGGATTTATATATATATTATATTATTTTGTTAGAAGCTTATTTGTTCAACAAATAAATTTCTTAATAAAAAATTCATGATATGTTGTCAGGTTTAATAAGCAGGTTGCAAAATGATTTATAAGTATGATTCTACTAAAAAATAACATATAATCCAAGTATTAAACATATATAATAAAATGTGAATGAATTTCTCTGAGTCTTTCTTTGTAGCAATATAAAAGTAATAATAATGCATACATATGTATGTATGTTTATAAATATATACATAGTCACACATATTGTAGACCATAGGAAAAGATTTGTAAGAAGCTTACAATAAGTTAATAAAATGGTTGTTGGAATTATGGAGGTATTTACTCTTCCTCTCTTCCTTTTTACTATATTTCTGATTTATTTATATGAGCAATAATTGCTTTTCTAATAACAAACCAAGAGAAACAAATATTTTTAAAAAATCAAAGAAAAGTATATTTTTGTTAGAATTTCTTAAGATTTTCATTTTGAAACAAATTTACCTGTTTTTTGCTTAACTGCCAGCATTTTCAAAATTTGAAAATTGTTTTTCCTGTCATGATTTTGTATTTTATCATTCCTCTGCACTGAGTAAATGCTACGAACTAGAGCAAAACGATTTTTACTGATGATGGCTAATTATTGCTTCCAATATTTACTTTTTTATTATGAATGGTTCAGGAAAGACACAAAGTAAATGAGAATTTTTAAAAAGAAAAACTTTTGAGAAAAATTATTTAAGAACTGGGCTGTTTCTTACATAACACATAAAAGCTTACCAGAACTGCTCTTCAGTGTACCAACAAAAACAGTGACTCAGAAGATTCACTTTCGACCAAATGGTTGCTTTGGCCAGTTTATTTTTGACTAATTTGCTTTTATCTTCTCCCATCTGTGCGTTCAGGATGGCCATTGGTTTCATCATCCACTGAGGATAGAATATTCCTGCAGCTGGGGTCATCTCTACTCATCACATGGCCATTTTGGACCAAATGACCTGGAATATTGTAACAGCTTGAGGTGGATATACACATGCTTGAATCTCCTCTTAAACCTAAACACCAACGGAAGCCTTGGTAAAGTTCCTAATTTACGTAATTATTTAGAGATGTGTTTAGAAAGTCTGAAACATATGCTTGAGATTGTCTTGAGTTTCATCTAAAGAGGGATATTTGTAAACCTATAAACTATCGGACTAGATGGCTTCCACAGAGACTTGCTTTGGGCATGTGACTCAATTTCTTTTTCTTACCAACAATATAAAGGTCATGATAATACCAACCTCACAGAGTTGTAGGGATTAAATGAGATAATGTGGGCACAGGAGGCATATAATGGTTCCCAAGATGTCTACATGCTGTTCACTGAAACCCATTAATTTGTCATGTGTTACGGCAAGAGGGAATTCATGTTGCATGCAGAATTAAATTGCAGATGAGGGGCTGGAGCAGTGGCTTGGCGGTTATGGCGCTTGCCTGGCATGCACAAGTACGTGAGTTCAAACCCCAGCACCCACATACACAATGAGGTGTCAAAAGAATGAAAGTCACATGAAAAACTAAATAAAAATTGTTTCTCTCTCTCTCTCTCTCTCTCTCTCTCTCTCACTGTCCTCTCTTTCTTAAAAAAAAACAATTGCAAATGAGTTGACTTTGAAATGAGGAGATTATCCTAGATTATCTAGGTGGGTCCAATGTAATCACGAGGGACGTTAAATGCAGACAAGGAGGAAGAAGGGTCAGAATCAGAGTGTTACGATGCGAGAAAGATTTGACTAGTCATTGCTGGCTTTGAAGATGAAAGGGAAAGAGGAGCCAAGGGATGCAGACAGCTGCTTGAAGATGGGAAAGGCAAGAATGTGAATTCCTCCTTAGAACTGCTAGAAAAGAGCTCAGCCCTTTCTACACCTTGATTTTAGCCCACTGAAGACCTATTTCAGATTTCTGAATTCTAAAAGTATAAAATAATTCATGCTCGAAGTTAATAAATCTTCACTAATGTGTTAAAGCAGCAATAGGAAGCAAACACCTAAGAGTGTAGTGATGTTGTAACTAATTCCTAACACTGGGGCTAATACTTGGCAATTGAGCAGTGGAGAGAAGCTGAAACATTTTGAAGAACGTGAGATAAAAAGCTCAGAATGTTAGTATAAATATGGATATTAATGATGCCACTGGAGACTCTCCGAAGTGAGCAGCACAGAGAGAAAACCTAAATCGCCCTAGAGGATCCCTAAACTGTCATCCAGAGACTGTTAGTAGAAATGTGGATGTGGAAGGCACTGGAGTGAGCGCTCCAATGGAGTGAAGAACGTATTATCGGAAATGGGAAGAAGGGGAATCCTTGTTACCTACTGGCAGAAAACTTCCCTCAAGTTTTGCAAAAAGTAAAATTCATAAAAAGTAAGCATCGATATTTAGCTGAGCATGTTTCTCAGCAAAGTGTTGAAAGCACAGCCTGATGTTGCTTATGGTGAAACATGAAAGGAAAGTTCTTTGAAGGTTATAGCAAAACACAAGAAAAAGAGAAATGGAAGGAAGAATTCTTAAGTGAAAAGGTGGGAAATTCTCAACTTCAGCAATATGGATAGCAAATGATCCTAAAATTAGAATTTTCACTTTTAGAAAAGCGTGCTTTTGAAAAAACCAAGGATATGATTAGACAACCTTCTAATAATGCCTCAAAAAGGATCAAAAGGTCAGAGTGTTCACTCGTGCACAGGGTTCTTTGAA
>PVKS010019989.1:0-37568 GCA_004027875.1 Aplodontia rufa | reverse complement strand
TAATTATGCTCATACCCCAAATCAATATAACCTCTGGCCTATCCTCCATTAGATGGTATCCTGCTTCCAGGAACCCCTCCACCTTGCAGAGTCTCTGTTCTTCCTCCTAAATAAATCCTACTCCTTTTACTCCCCCTTCTGTGGTTGTCCGTGGATTTTATTCTTCAAATTCATGAGACAAGGACCCAGAAGATCGGCGCCGAATTCCCGGGGGTGTGTTTCCACACCAAGAGCTGCACCACGCCATGAAAATCACAGCTCTTAGCTGGGTAGCTGCTAACAATTTTGGGCTGCAGAGACCTGAGGGACCTGCGATCAGCCCAAATTCCCAGTTTTATCTGGGAATCACTGCAAACACTAGAAGAGGGCTGTTTTGGCTGCTGGAATCTATAGCGGCTCAGACTCCATTCACCAGCGGGGGCAGAGAATCCAGCCTCATCTCAAAAACCCTGTATCACCATCAAGTTTCCAATGTCATTCTTTGTAGATATAGAAAAGGCAGTTCTCAAATAAATATGAAACAACAAGAAACCCAGAATAGCTGAAACATTACTAAGAAAGAAAGATAAAACAAGTGGTTTTCGCAATGCCAGATCTAAAATTATAATACTATAGATCTGTAGTATTAAACACAGCATGGTACTGGTATTAAAATAGGAATGAAGACCAATGAAATAGAATAGAAGACTCTGAAACAAACCCACAAATCTTTAAACATCTAATCTTTGGCAAAGAGGGTCAAAATATAACATGAAGGAGAGACAGCCTATTCAACAAATGGTGCTGGACAAACTGGACAGCCATTTAAAGAAAATTGAAATTAGATCCTTATCTCTCACCTTGCACAAAAATCAAATCTAATTGGATCAAGGAATTAGGAATTAAACCACTACAATACAACTGCAAGAAGAAAAATTAGGACCAACACTCCAGCATATGGGAGCTGGCAATGACTTCCGCAAAAAGATTCCTAAAGTGAAAGAATTACAGTCAAAAATCAATGAGTGTGTGTGGGGGGGTTGGGGCTTTAGCTCAGTGGCAGAGCACTTGCCGAGTGCTTGCCTAGAACAAGCAAGGCCCCAAGTTTGGTCCTCAGCCCTGAAAAAAAAAAATCAATGAGTGGAATGCTATTAAACTGAAAAATTTCTGTACAGCCAAGGAAATAGTTAAAACAGTCAAGAGGCAACTTACAGAATGGGAAAGAATCATGGCTTGTGATCCCTCTGACAGGGGACTAATATCCAAAATTTACAAAGAACTAAAAAACTCAATAACAAAAACAAGCAATCCAATCAATTAATGGGCCAGAGAGGTAAACGGAAACTTCTCAACAGATGACATTGGGTAACCCAATGAATACATGAGAAAGTGCTCTAAATCACTAGCAATCAGAGAAATGCAAATCAAAACTACATGAAGATTTCACCTCACTCCAGTCAGACTGGCAAAGATGAAGAATGCAAACAATAACAAATGCTGGAGGGATTGTGAGGAGATAGAAACACTAGCACACTGTTGGTGGAATTGCAGACTGGTCCAGTTGCTCTGGAAAGCATTGTGGAGACTCCTCAAAATATACACCATATGACCCAGCTCTATCCCTCTTCTAGATATTTTCCCAGAGACGTTAGAATCAGCACATTTCAGCAATACAGCAAAATCCATGTTCATAGCAGCTCAATTTACAATAGCTAAATTATGGAACCAACCCAGATACCCCTCACTGGATGAATGGATCCAAAAGCTCTGATATATATAAATGGAGTTCTACTCAGCTATTAGAAACAATGATATTGCATCCATTGAAGGTAAATGGATGGCACTGGAAGAAATCATGCTGAGCGAAGTTAGCCAAAACCAGAGTCAAGGGCTGAATGGTTTCCCTCATTTGTGGAGGCTATACCTAAACCCAGGCTTAGGAGTAAAGTAGACAAACTCATGAATTAATTCATAGGACAAAAATGTACTATGCTAATATTTATGAGATACAGTTGCAAGATACTTCATAAGATATTTGAACAAGCTATGCTGCATACCTGCATAAAAATGTAAATGTTTAATCTCATTGTCAAATATTTTGAAGAATAACAAGGGATGACAGGAAGAGAGGAGAAGGGGAAATGTTAGAACTGATATAAAGCATGGTACATTCCAAGCAGTTATACATGTCACTACATATACTGTAGCCATATATATAAAAATATTCTTCATAGTTATAAGAATTATATCACTGTATTTGGGGTTTTTAGGAAAAAATATAGGACCCAGAAGAAAGGCAAGGGATCAGGTAATAGGAGGATGGAGGTGGAGGGGTATGTGTGGCGGGGGGATATTGAACAAATTGTACTGCTGTTACGTGTGCATCTAGGAATATGTGACAACTAATCCTATCATTATGTAAAACTATAATGTACTAATAAAAACTATACATATAAAAGTAAAAATAAAAATAAAAAATTCTAAAAAAATAAAACCAGCTTTCCAATCATAGTCCTGCTTCTTGTCTTTTCAACTCATGCGTTTGCTAATGCTCTTATTTCATTCCTGTGCTAAAGCATCGGAAAAGATTATCTACTGTTCAAAGGATAGAGTGTCAAGTACTTTGAGTACTTAAGACTGTGAGTATTATAATATAATCAGGTTATCCTATACACAGCTAATTTTAGAAAAATGGTCCCAATTTGTGGGTGTGAAAGCCTGGAACTATAGCTATTCATTGGAAGTGAGCTAAAAACTGGAGGAACTGAATTAGAAGCAGATGCATAAGAAATTCAGACCACAAAGCCAGACCTGAATTCCCCCCTGCCCATGAAATATCACAGACATCAAGACAGGAATCAAAGTGGAGGCATGGAGGGAATAGAATATCAATCCACACAAACTATTTATTCTGAAGCAGCAGGAGTAAAAAGGGAGGATGCTTTCAATATATTAATAGGATTGTTTCAAGGGATGAGTGGAGAATCACAACGGAAAATCCAGATATATTAGTAGATGGGCAGAAGATAAATCATTTTGGAAGTAAATACTATATTTGGATAACTTGTCGATTTGTATTTTATTTATCCTTCTATATTTACATAAATTAAAATGATTGTTAATATTTATATGGAATTTGTTACTATGTATTAGGAGCTTTATATGCATTATCTTATTTCAATCCACAAAATAATCCTATCAGGTAAGAGGTATTATTATCATCAGTTTATGGATTACAGAACAGAAAACGTAGGTGACCTGCCTACGGTGACACTGTTAGAACACAACAGTGTTGGTATTTATAGCCAGGTTTACTGACACCAGCCTATGTTCTGGGCTACTAAACACTTTCTTCTGCAAATTATTCCTGCATCCTGAATGCTGCATGACTACTAACATGATGAGAGAAACAGAAATCACAAACTACCAGTATTGTTTATCTGTCACAATGTAGTTATTTTTCTGAATAGGACTAGAGTTTAAATCTGTATTCTTCAACTCTGATTGATTCTTGGAGCAGCAGTGTGTTGCTTTTTGAACTCTTCTGTGTCCTCAGCTCAGTTGTGTCCTTGCTTAGACAATTTCCTGCAGTGTATGCCATTTGGTAGGATGTATTCATTTCCTTTTAATTGGTCTAGTTAACACTTGCTAATATTCAAATAAATAATTTGTTTTTGTTACTTGAGCCATCTTATTTACTTTACAGAACTATCTATTCTAGGTAATGAGCAATGATGATATTTGCAAAGTAACTTTATCTGTGGCTCATTCACCAAAAGAATATGAAACATCAATTTTTCTTTCACTTTGTGATGACAAAACACTTAAAATAGAAAACAGCAAAGTAGTTCGATAATATTTATTTCACTTGCCCTTATTTGATATTCTAATAAGAAATGAGATGTTTTCTATCATTAGTGTTGAGCTCTCTTGTTTTCAATGTTTACTTCTTAGATGGGGAAATATTTTAGCTATGATTTATACTCCTAACAATTATAATCTATTAAGACTCCAACCTAGACATTTCATTATACTGGATTATTTTGTTTTAGTCTGCTGAACATTAATGTTGCTTTTAATGTCATTGGTTTTTATATCCTTTTAATGAGCTCCTTTATTTTACTACACAAAATTGTCCTTTTACTGATGTGCTAAGGTAGATGCCTTTAACAGAAGATCATCAACATAAAATGAGGTTTTGTGAGTCAACCTTCATGCTTCAATTTCTTCACTTTCTGGCTGCAAGTAGTTTTGCAGATAAACAATTGGATTAATTCAGAAGCCTTAGAGCTCCTCACCTATTATATATTCACAAGGCAACAGTATCAACAGATTCTCTTAAGGAATATTCTCTTATAGATGGAAGGTCTAATGTGAGGAGATACTAATTAAATAAGAAATTCTGTTTCATAAAATAAAAGGGAACTCAAATGAGAAAAGACTTGTAAATGGGGAAATTTTAAGAAGGGAATAGGAGCTGCATAGAATTACATATCAAAATGAAGAGTTTGAGAGCTGTAAGATTTTGAAGAAGAAAAGGTGATTATTAAGAGAGGATAAATGAGTAACCAAAATTATTTTGCATATTGCCTTTCCCTATTCAAACCTCCACAACAACTATATTGGACAGTTACTATAACTGCTGATGGATTCTCTCCCACACGTTAGCCTCAGCCATATGTTTACAGATTTGGAGACCAGTGAGACTCTCTTTCCAAGATGAAAATGTGCTCCTCAGTAGTTGGCTGTACCCACTTTTGCATTATTATCCTACCTTACTATTGTGCCACGAGACCCTAAGGTTTAGATTACAGGAGAAGAAATTGACTCTGGGTTGGTAAATAAACAACTTATGGTTTGTATAGGGAAAGAAGATAATGGATTATTATATGCATTAAGAAAAAACTTTGCTTATAGGGAAATGAAGTACAGGAATCCTATACAAATTTTTGTAAGATTGTTTTTATTTTCTCTAAAGAAAACAAGAAAAATGCTCAAATGTACAGCAAAGTGACTGTAAAGATTCAGAAAGTGACAAAAATCTTGGAAAACATATAAGCCAAGGTGATTAGAGAAGGATGAAATCAAAGAAAAATAAAAAGATTTCTAATTTTACCAAAGGCACATTTGAAATCTGCACTGAAATCAATATGGTAACACCAAAATGTATGTTTGAGCTTCTCAAGGTTGTGTTCTTTCTGGAATGGGAGACAGATAAATAGAGAAATATGAACATTGATATTATTGAATATGATCTGACTGAAAATAAGGGGACATTATTTTAGGCTGAAAGGAACAAATACACAGGAAGTGAAATGAGGAGTGAAATAAGAAAGGAAAGAGAAGAAGGCAATGAAATATTGGAAGAAAATGTGGAGTCAAATGTGACCTTTGAAAAGTCCTCCATAAAAACTATAAGAAAATAGGGGAGAAAAAAAAGGAGGGGAGGAAGTGATCTGGCTCCTTTGTTTGAATGAGCGCTGCCTGGATTGCTACACACGTTTTGTCAATTTCTTGAGTTCGGGCTAGTTGGATTTTTTTTTTATTTTTTTATTTTATTAGAAGTATATAGAGATACTATTGAGGGGGAAACATTATTATACCATGGAGCTGGAATGCAAGCAGTAGGAATAGGGAAAGGGGAAATACCATGAAAAATGGTCATCTTGACTAAGATTAAAAATCCAACTAGCCCCAGCTAGTATTGCTGTATTGTTATGGTTTAAATAGTGTCCCCAAAATCTCATGTGTGGGAAAACACAAAAGAGGTTAGAGGTGAAATGATTGGGTTATGAGAGCTTTAACCTAATCTGTGCCTGAATCTACTGATAGGGATTAACTGGGTGGTAACCATAGGCAGATAGGGTTTGACTGGAGGAGGTGGGTTATTGGGAGAGTGCCTTTGGGTTTGTATTTTGTCTGTGTATAGCAAAGCTCTCTCTCTCTCTCTCTCTCTCTCTCTCTCTCTCTCTCTCTCTCTCTCCTTCCTGGTGCCGTGTCCTGAGTTGCTTTCCTCTGCCTCACCCTTCTGCCATGATCCCCTGCCTTACATTGGGTACTGAGTAAAGGAGTTGGCCATTTATGGACTAAGACCTCTGAAACTGTGAGCCTCCAAATGAACTTTTCCTCCTCTAAAATTGTTCTTATCAGGTCTTTTGGTTGCAGCAGCAAAAAGCTGACTAAAATACCTGTGGATCCCTGGAAGATCCCAGGGTCAATGCACTCACCCTAAAACAGCAGCCTTTTCCCCTGGAAGTGGGGGAGGGTAATATCTTTTATATAAAAATCTACAAGCAATCATTTAACTTCCTGGTTCTCTGAGGCCATTGAGGCAGGGGATATTTCTGGCAAACAATAAACAAAAACCATAAAAGGAAAAGCTGGAAATAAGATTCCACAGGATTTTGAAATACTCTGATATGTTACTGAGAATTTAGAAAGCCACATGCATGCATGAAGCACATACTTCAGGCAGTGTTCTTTTCCTCATGGAAAGAAAAATGTAGCCCAGGCTCTCATCTCTGCACTACCAGAAAGTGAAGGCAGGAGCAGATTGACAAATCTCAAGCTGTGTGTTAAAGGTTTGCCCAACATGCACACACAGCCCCTCAGCTAAGACTGATAGTATTTTTACCAAAATTTAAGCTGGAGCAGTGGCTCAGTGGTTACAGTGCTTGCCTGGCATGCACAAGTACATGGGTTCAAACCCCAGCAACCCACATACACAACTAAGTGTCTGAGCAACAAAGGCCATGTGAAAAACTCAATTAAAATTGATTCTCTCTCTCTCTCTCTGTCCTTCTTTCTTTAAAAAAAATTAATAGTTCATATACAGTGAGGATTTACTTCTGAGCTCCATCATGTTTCATTGTTTTATCTGTCTATCTTTACATCTAACATGTTGTTCTGATTACTATACACTATAGACTTTTCTATAGTGTATTGTTTTAAATATTTTACACTATTCCTACCTTTTTTTCTTCTCATTTGATAGGAAAAGAGGTGTGTGAGAGAGAAGGGGCTACAATATCTCTTAAATTACTTCCTCCTGAGAGGGGGCATTGATTAAGGACTCTTGTAGGCATTGGTATTGAGCAGTTCTAATGGAGTTCAGCAGAAGGATGTTCTCAACCCTCTGACCAGTAGTAGTGTTGATGGTTATCTGTGAAAAAGAGGTGAAGAGTCAAAAAAAAAGGAGGGCCCAGCAGCAAGGCTGATAATTTTACAGAGAATTGGGAAAGGAAAGGAGCTAGCCAAGCCCTTGTCCAGTTAGTGGGTAAATGGGATGTGTTAATTTTGTAGACTATTCACTGATATAGTCCAGGAACCCAGAAAGATGATAGGAGACAAGTTATTTAGCTGAATGCAGAGTTTTGTAAGGAAATTTTAATGAGAATGTAGTGGGTGGCCTCAGTGGGCTTGGAGGTGTTTCACTCTGAGGCTGACACCTCAGGGAAATGCACTGACAGGGATGTTAGTGGGTAAGGAAAGGCATCTGGTCAGTATAAGAGGAAAGTGGAGGCAGGAGTATGAGAAGCTATGGTGGAAATTAAAATGAATACACACACTGAATTTGGTTAGGGTGTTCCTGCTAAGGATAAGAGTTAGGCATCCAATCATGAGGGGGGGCTTCCAGTCAGGCAACCAAATACAGAGGTTTCATACTAGGGTTTTAACTTGGGGGTGGGGACCCCATTCCCCAAGGTCCCCATTTCTATCAATATCCTGTCTCAATTACCCCTCTGAAGAGATCCTTGACTACTGTTGGGGAAAAATTGCAGTGACCATCCAGAGGCTCTATCTGGGGGACCTGGGTGGAAGTTGGGAGGCAGCTCCCTGGAGGGTCATATTTCCATGACCATCTAGCACTTAATGGACTCTAGGCATCTCGTGCATCAGGGCAATCCAGAGGTCCATGATGGTGATTGGCAGGTGACTGGACATGGTGGACATGGGGGAGGGATCATATTAAAACAATAAACAATGAAAAAATATTATTTTTAGGAGCGATCAGTACAAAAACAGTCAGTGTTATCAGCCAGCCTTTGAAGAGAGCTTAGCATGTGGTATGATGTGTCATTTATTTGTGAGTGGAGAACATTCAGGTCTTTAGAAATATTAATAGTGTTGCTAAAAACACATTTAAATTTTATAATGGCACACATGTCCCACTGAGTTGAGGAATGCCATCTTATTTCTGTAATGTAGCTTTTTACTGGCATTAGCTGTGTGTTAGAAGGATCCTTTTAGCTGTGTCACTTAGGACTCTCTAGGTAAAGTTAGTTAGGACTTTTGTGTGCCACATTACACTTTTTAGATTGCTCTCAGGGATACAAATTAGAATTATTTACTTGTGAGGGGACTGACAGAAGTATACATTGTGAGTTACATTAAAAGAATTGTTGTCTCTTTTTTAGATGTCAATATATGGCTGTGCTTTGGGTTTAACTCTCCTGCCAGGTGTTTAAGACCAAGTTGGTCAAAACTGAACTTTTGTCTATCTATTAGGGTCAGCTGAGATTCCTCAGAAGTCCAATCTTGGGGATGTGTGGGAAGCCTCTTGGCTCCTTCAGCCTTCCTCTGCCAGTCATGCCATCTGCCAGGACAGGTCAGGGTCTTGTTGACCACATGCTGCTTCCCTTGGAAGCATCTGGGATATTTCCCTTTCTAATGACCTTCTATAGAATATGCACTGCTTAGCATTCTCGGGGGCCTCATGATCCCCCTGATCAGGAAGTCATGTGACTCAGATATACAAGGCAGAAGTTGTCCCATAGTTCTCTGGGTCCTGATTGACCCTAAAAGGTCAGGGCCAAAATATTGGCTGATTTTCCTTGACCCTTTTACTTCCTTGACTTTGATCTTCATGTTTTGGTTTTAAACATCCAGCAGGAGAGTTTCACCAGTCTTAAAGTGGGAGTACTGGGCTTTAACTTTAATGTGTATAGTTTTATAGTAGCCCCTTTCATTTAATTAGGGTCAATAACACTACTAGAAGTTTGTATTATATCTTATCTGTCCTTTAGGTGATAGTGTGTCTTAACTCAGGTTTTTCTGTTAGAATTTGTACTTCTGCAAAACATTAAGAGTCAATAGTTATAAAGTTTATAAGGAAAACACAAAATGGAATTAATAAACTCCAAACGTTTAGCTTGCATGAAAGGTTTAAATCAAGAAACAATTTCTTTAACATTAATGTCTTTGGTATCTATTTTGCCGTCATGAAGTTCTATAAATCTATCTT
This sequence comes from Aplodontia rufa, assembly GCA_004027875.1. Taxonomy (NCBI): domain Eukaryota; kingdom Metazoa; phylum Chordata; class Mammalia; order Rodentia; family Aplodontiidae; genus Aplodontia; species Aplodontia rufa. The sequence continues at coordinate 28,345 of PVKS010019989.1, read as the reverse complement.
TTGAACACACCTTAAAAGAGCTTAAGTTGAGCCTAGTTTTGAATGGAGTAGGGTATGAGGCAGAGACTTATCTCAGGCAAGGTGGGGTTCTTGACAAACAACATTCAAATCTAAATAAGTTTCCACATTGTCAACCTTCAAGAAAACTGTACTGTCCTTAGTACAGATTATAATGGGATATCTAATCACATAAATTTCCAAACTAATTTGTTGTTTTCTTACCAGTCTGAAAAGAGATTACTGTTATAGACAACTTTAGTCTGAAAATATCGACTTGGTAAAGTGCTCTCCCAAATTTCATACTTCAAAAGATTTGAGTGCCTCGAGGGCATGAATGCACATAAGATATAAATAAGCCAGTAATATCATCAAAATTACACTGATGTCCTTATATTAACCAAGTTTAACCTTTGAAGCAAAATTTAGAATACATAGTGTACAGTAATAATCCAAAATAACTGTTGCTTATTTCACCAGAGGTGTCCCTAAACAATAAAAGCTGACACCAAGTATTGTCTTGATAGATAAGAACAGATCAGTGTTTTAAGAAACCTTTTGTTACATAAGAGGTTCTGGCCTATATCAGTACATCAATATTTGACCTTAGAAAAGAACCTAAAAAATCTTCAATGAATTGTGCTAACCACAGACAACCCAATTAGAAACTTTTTGAGATTTACCTTTCTCAAATCTTGTGCTGTCAAATCAATTTAAGTCATGTAAAACAAAAGTTTATTTTAATTTATGAGCACTCATTTATCTATATGCCAATTTTGGTACTATGTAGACATAAAACACAAGTAGATGTGACATAAACACAACATATACAGATGTGCACAATTATACATAAAAATTGACAGGAAACAGATTTTAGAGCTTTTAATTGCCCTCTGAAAAAAGACAACAGGAAAATCAGAGGGGAAAAGAAAAAAAACTCTAGTTAGACAAAACAAGACTAATCAAAAACAAAATACATGAATTTAGGTCCACACAGACTTGGGGTTAGGGACTTGAAAGAATTGAGGATCAATAGGACATATAGAGTAGCTGAGAGTAGTCTGAGCACCAGGATGCACTTGTGGAAGAGGCATTTCCTCAGAGAAGGGTAAAGAAAGTTTGTCCACTAAAAAAGAGCACAGAGAAGAGAAATGAGAGCTCCTTTGTCCATTTTGCTCATCATTCCATAGATCCTGGGTGAATCCCTATACATGTAACAGGGAGGGTGGTTGGGAGGGTTCTTGATACTTTGAGGAATGAGATCCATGAATGTTGGGTCATACAGAGCAAAGTAACAGATTTTTAGAGCAATAGAAAGGAATCAGAACTCCCCAAAAGGAAAGAGTCTCAAGAGAGGGATGCCCTGAGGCATTTTTTATTGAGGAGAATAATGTGAAAAGTTTGGTAGTGTGAGCAGAGAAAAAGGTCTGGAGTCTCAAGCCTGGAGCAGAGGCCTAAACATAGAGAACCTCAGACCATTTGCCGTGGCGGTGGAGAGTTAAGATTTCTAAGAATCTGTGAGTCAAATGTGCCATTTTTCAGGCTAGAGATTGTTATTGTTCATTTTTTTATTGGAGCCAAGCAAAATTACAGAAGAACACTAATCTTTACACTGTGTCTTGGAGACCCAGGGTCTGATTGGGAAGGCACCCTAAGGGGATGCTTAGTGGAAGCTTCAGTGGGGTTGGAGACCCAGGGTCTGGTTGGGAAGGCACCCCAAGGAAGTGTCTAGTGGAAGCTTTGGTGAAGCTTTATCTATGTCAGACAAAATGGATTGAGTAGGACCCCCAAGGACTTTGGTGGAAAGAAAGACCAAAATCAAGGGTCACCCCCATGAGAGTTTGGTTTCTCATAGGTTATACCTGGAACTACCAATAGACTGACTGGCAATCAGTTGGCATCCCCAAAGAAGGCAAGTTGTTAACCACCCAGCATTGGTTGGGGGTTTCCTCACCCAGCACTAGGATGTTTGGGGAGAAACAGTATCCTCAGGACACAGTATCCCCAGAGAGAGAAATCAGTGGGGATTCCTGGAATCTGGAAGTGTCAGAGGGAGTCCCTTACTCAACAATTGTTGGCCCCTGGTAGATGTGATGTCCAGTAATGTGGATGGTTCTTACTGGAACCACCAGGGGGATAAGTAGTGGAAAGCGAAGAAAAAAGGAGAGACAGAGACTGGATTGAGTGGTACCCTTGGTGAGAGCTCCAGAACACTGATCCTGTGTTTAAGTACCAAAATGTAAGGAAAGAAACCAATGAAGGAAATAAAGAGAGAGGAGAGTGTGGGTGGCTCAACACCAATGCAGGTTTTTTGGGAGAAACCTGCAGAGGGGTGGCCCAGTAAAGTCTAGAACTCCTCTTCCACTTACAGACTGGGATAGATATAGAGAACTAAGCAAAAAGAAGATTAGGGAATTGCTAGGGACTAGTCAGGGAAGGGTTCTTTTTTTATGGTAAAGTGTTAGGGTTTCTTTGCATGATGGTGGAGTATTGTAGGTGGGTCTTGAGTTTAGAATTAAGTGGGTCTGTGATTTAGGGAAAGATGGATCTGGGATTTAGAGATAGATGGGTCTTGTTCAAAGACGGAGGATAAGATTCAAAATGGCATTGCTTAGGTCAAGTTATACCTAACATTTTCTTCTTCCCTTTCATAGACTTTTGGTTGCCGCTGTTATTTAGATACTTCTTCTTTCCATATGAATTTAGAATTAGCTTGTCAAATTCTACAAAACATATTTTTTAATATTGGATTGAACATATAGTTCAATTTGTGGATAACTGATATTTTGACAATGTTGGGCCTTCTGACCGATGAACAAGGAATGTATCTCAATTTATCTAGGTTTCTAAATTTTTCTCAGCAACATTTTTCAGTTCTCAGTGTTCAAGTTATTCCCATATTTTTATCAGATTTATCCTTAAGTATTTTAATTATTGTGACAATTTAAGTGGTATTTTTTTATTTCAATCTCATATTGTGCTGTAAATCTATATAAATAAAAGTGATTTGTGCAAACTGATCTTGCATTCAGCAAATTTTGCTTAATTCATTTATTAGTTCTAGCAGTTCTTTTGTACAGTCCATTGGATTTTCTACATAGATCATCATGCCAGCTGTGAATTAAAACAGTTCTGCACTTCCAGTGTTTCACTATTGAGTACAAGGGTAGCTTGTTACAAGCTTATCTTTTTCAGGTTCAGAATGTACCTTTCTCTTTCTAGGCTGCTAAGATTTTGGTTTGTTTATTCATTTATGGTTTTAATTAGAAATGAATACTTGATTTTGTCAAATATTTTTTTCAATGTCTGTTAAGATGATAATGTGTATTTTTATATTTTGGTTTATAACATGGTGAGGTATATAGATTGATTTTCAAATGTTGTATTCTTGAGATAAACTTCACTTCATCATGGATAATTATTTTTATATATATCTGGAGTTGATTTGCTAATGTTTTGATGAGGACTTTGTTTTCAATTTTCATGAAGGGCACTGTTACATAATTTTGTTTCTTGTAACAGCCTTACTAGTTTTAGTGCAATTCTGGCCTTGAACAATGAAATGAAAGATAGTCTATGTTTTCAATTTTCTGGAAGATTTTCATAAAATTGGTATACTGTCTTCCCTAAATATTTAGCAGACTTCACCTATGAAGTCATCTAGGACTGAAGTTTTGTTCACCAAAAATACAATATATTTATTAGATAGATATAGAGCTATTTAAAAATAAAATAAATTTATTTTATATATTTTTTTCTGAGTGAGCTTTGGCAGTTTACAATTTTGAAGGAATTCGCTGGTTTCATCTAAATTGTTGGATTTATTCCCATAAATTTATTTATAGTATTCCATTATGCTTCTTTCAATATCTATAAACAGTGTGCTTAAAATATCTTCACTCCTGTAGAACTGAAGACATTTTTCTTAAGTGCTTCTTTACAAAAACTTTAATTCCACAGATAATATTTAATGTATACAGTTGGATGGCTTTGAGCGTATCCGTAAGCATGTGAAACCATCACCCAAATCAAGGTAATAAACATGTCTATAAACCCCCCAAATTCCCTTCTGTATCGCATATTTTCTTTGGTGGTAAGACACTTAACTTGAGATATACTATCCCTACAAGTTTTTCAGTATACAATGAAATATTGTTAACTATGGGCAACAGATATCTTAAATTTCCTGATCTTGTTCTATTGAATTGCTATACCTATTGAACAACTCCCCAGTTCCTCTTCCCTGAGCACTGATAACCACCTTTCTACTGTTTTTGCTTCTATGAATCTTGCCCCAGGTACATGGGATCATGCAGGTTTTGTTCTGTGACTGGCTTATTTTAGTTAGCATAAAGTAAGGAATTCCTGCCATTTGTAACAACACAGAACAAAGAAACAAAGATAATATATGTAATAAAATCATCTTCCTATGAGGTGGTAAATTCCTTTTATGGGAAGTGCCAAGTCTGTCAGGGCATTAGTTGTGCTTTTCATATTGTACTAAGGAATCTTTAATGATATTTGATGCATGCTTTTATCTATATCAGATGCTATGATGCTTAGTTTAGTTTCTATTAATGGCAGATCGTTTTCTTTAACAATGAAATGGGAAAATTTTCATCCGAAAGTAAAGTTCTTTGGTTTTCCAATAATAAAAAAAGTATGCATTTGTTTTTTTCATGAACTTTCTATTTAGTTTTTCCTTTTTTCTCAGATCTTAAATTTACTCTGCATGTTATCTTATTTGTTAAATGATCTATTTATATTCCCTTTTTAGTTTGTCTCAAGTTCATTGTATTATTAACTGCTTCAGTGGTTTTAATTATTTGTTGAACATGTTTAAAACATTCATTAATCTAAAAAACTAATTGCAGAAATAATATTTCAGATAATTTGAGTATTAAATAATAAATTATCAGTTTATATAAGGTAAAAAAGTTATACATGGAAGGTAGTACTCTCCTCCAAGAACCCTTTACACCACCTATGATATATTCATCAATAGTAGGTTGTAGCAAGGATAAAATATCTATCAGAAGTCACAGAAAATAATAATGACAAATTTAAAACAATTATAACTAGTACTTTCACATTATCCTTTTGCACTTATAGAATACTTTTATAACAATTATCACAAGACATTCTAGAGTGGTATGATAATATAATTCTTTATGTGTATATGTATATATATATATGTGTGTGTGTGTGTGTGTGTGTGTGTACACATATATGACTCAAAAATCTGAGTTGCTACAGATGCTCATAAAACATTATTTGGTAAGGTTAGAACATGTGGGAATAGATACACAGAAGCTAGGTATCCACAATTTGAAATGTCCAGATTTTCATGGATACTTCCATTGTAACTAGAAATTGATTGGTTCTAGTATCTAGTCCAAAAGACATTTGTAGCTGTTTCAGCAAAAGATATATATTTCTACTCTTTGAACTTTCCTCTCATAGCTACAAAGAAGATAGTACACAACTTTCCTTTCTGTTTAAAGTCTAAATTATAGCTGATTTTAACACCTTCTTTGTTAAAATGGGAGGAAAAATTACACCACATTTGAATTAAATGATGAGAAAGTGGCCAAAGCTCATTTTGACAGTAAATTCTTTTTTAAAAAGAAACCTGTATCTGATCCTAACCAAGAAACTAGTGGAGTTTTAGGACCCCAGGATGAGAGTTCTGCATACCACATTACCAGCCAGCATACTTCTGGAATTCTTTCCTCAGTAGCCTGTCAGATACAGAATCCATATGATGGAAAACTTTATGGTAAAATGTAGAGTATACAGTAACAAGAGGCTCTGAAAATCAAGATCCCCAGAAATAAGTATTGATTCATTTGCATAAGTGAATGCACTAATTTTATCCATTCAGAGAAAACAAACTCTTTGTGTACTGAGGATACGGTGATAGTAAGAGAGATGTGGTAAATAGAACCCAAAGAAAATTGTGATGGGTGGTAATCTTTATTAAAGTTACTCAGTCTCCATACCCAAATTTCCTCATTTGTGAAATATGCAGATTAAATGAATTATGAACAGTAAATTCTTATAAACAGTGAATACTATTGAAGTCAATAAGCAATGATGATTTCTTAAACTTTAGCATTTTCACAACTTGTACATAACCTAGAAATCAAGGTTTAAGCATTTGTCTCAAGCACTTTAGAAAGCTATCTGCTGACAGAGAAAAATAATTACCTATATTTCTGTCTCTGAGAAAGAGCTTTGATGAAGAACTCTCCAGACACATAAATGGCACTGTTACAGATTAGCATGGGCCAATGGCTTTTGGTCAGAATAACTGCTATGCTATGATATCAAACAAAACTCAAATCTTAGTGCTGAAAATAGCAAAGGCTGATTTCTGAGATACGTGATATTGCTAGTACAGGTTAGCAGGGGATTCTTCTCACTAGAGTCACTCAAGGACCTAACCTAGAGAGCAGCCTTTTTTTTTGAATACTGTTGGCTATACTGGAGGTTAAAAAAAAACCCAGAGGTTGGACAGTTTTGCACTGTTATATCATCCCACTCAACTCATTGACTGTGGTGGGGGTGGGAATGGGGAAGGGAATAACCAAATGATGAAGTGGAAAGATGGCTGTAATTCTGGGTTTTTCCCATCTCATCTTCCTCCCTTGTCTTTCACACACTCTGCAACTACAGTCAAGATTAAGCATTTCCATCCATTTTTTTTAAATTGGAGAAATAAGGGCAGAGAATGATCAGTTCTAATCTAATATTTATTTGTATCCCTAGATCAGCCGAAATACATAGCTCTGTGGGCTAGAATTACTGTCACAGCAGCATAGACTAGAACATTATGAGCTATTATTCCTTGATTTATCACATGGGTAAATTTTACAGAATTGAATCTTCATTCGTCTAAGGTATGAAAGCATGACTTCTTGAGTGTTAAATTTCCTTTGTATATAATTGCTATAATGATGGCAGAAAAAAAGGAAGTAGCTTCATTTAACTGAGATAAAAAAATAAAATTAAAATGTTCCACTATATGTATCACCCTTCATCTCCCATTACCAGAGCTGGCGTGAGACCTCAGACTTCCATGGGCCAGCTACCACCTCATCAGGCTCTTTGCTTAACTTTTATACCTGTTTCAGACAACTCTTTCCTATTTTGTTTTGCTTCAGTTGTATAAAAACTTTAGGGAAGAGACAGGGAATTTGTTGCCTGGCTAGGATTCTGAATGCACATAGGGCCAGAGCCCAATTACTAACACATTTTGGGGACTTGCAACAATGAAGTGGTCACTATCACAGAAGCACATGTGTTCTTCTCAAATGTTACCTTTAGTAACAAAGACATTTTTTCTAAGCATCTTTTATGAAAACAGCTAGTGGAGGTAGAATTGGTCCTATTTAATTAACTTTTTACTTCGAACCCTCAGGCAAATGAGAAAATAATGAAAAATCACCACAAAACAGTTGGTGACCACCTACTGATTTTTTTGCAATATTTCTAAATGTTTTGTTTCTATGCAAAAGCACTTTTCCCTTAGCATTTTAGTTCAGAAAATGCAATTGTATTAAAATAAAGGAAAATTGTAGAAAAGTGTTACATTGTTTACATTTTCATGAATTGCTTATTTTGTTCATTTGTATGCTTTCCATTGCTCCAATTCTATTTGGTGCACTTGCATTTACTTCCTATTTTTTTTAAAGAGAAAGAGAGGCAGAATTAGAGAGGGAGAGGGAGAGAGAGAGAGAGAGAGAGAGAGAGAGAGAGAATAGCGAGGGAAAGTGAGAAAAGAATCAATTTTATTTAGTTTTTCATCTAGTTTTTGTTGCTCTGATACTTAGTTTTTGTGTGGTGCTGGGGTTCAAACCCAGGTCCTCACGCAAGCCAGGGAAGCATGATACTGTTGAACCACTGCTCCAGCCCCTACTTCCTACTTTTTAAATACTCTGAATTTGTTCCACCTTCTCTCAGTTTTGAGGGATTTATATCTCCTCTCCAAATAGTCATACTGAATCATTAATGTAAGACAGCAGAGTGAAGAAAGTTGATATTTCCAGCTCTCTTACATCAGAATGCAACTTGTGTTCAATTTATTTATATTTTCTCATTTCTCATATTATTCAGAATCCTGCCATCCAATGAGCTGAGAACAGTGGTTTTGTAAACACTTATAATGGAATAATACAGAGTACTTTGAATGCATGACAATATAAGTATGGCAATACATATTATTGGTAGTATTCTTGGTTAATTACACTGCTACATTGATAAATTGCAAAGTATCCCTGACAAAGTTCTCTTTCTTATATGCCCTTTTTCTCTTTGCTGCAGAAATTGCAGTGAATAATAACAGGGATGTTAATCAACATTTTAAAGAAATGAAAGCAGTTAACCTTTTGTTGATGCTATTTATAATTTTGAATTTGTGGCTTTAATAAAATAGTCCACAATGAGAATTTCACATAAAACTCAAATAATTAATAAATTTTACCTGAAATTATTACTTCTGTCAGTACCTAGAACTGGTATCAAAAGATCCCCAAACCACAAAGAATACACCTTACTTTGTACAATGGTCAAAAGGCAAAAGTAATATCAAAGTAAACTAACTTTTGGATGTTAAGAGTGTTGTCTAGGATGTCCTGTCTGTAAGGACAAGTTTCTGTACCTTTCCAAGTATGGAAGCTAAATAATTATTTTCTTGAGTATTCAAAACTTGGAGCAAAAATCATGTCGTTTAAGATGACATACACGTTTCCTACGGTAGCAGTAGACATCGAGAGAAGAAAAGTGCAAATAACATGAAGGTAGTCATACAGAAAGATTCAATTAAGGTTAATATGGATGAGCTCTGAATGTGAATACAACTGAAAATTAAGGTGACAGGAGGCAGTATTAATAGCTTGGGGCCAAATTCTGCATATGAGGTTAGCACAACTAATTACATATACTGAATCCTATCATAAACATGACATTGAAACATGTTTTTATCACATTACCTGAAAAGGAGCATGCTACTTCATGCTTCCAGGACTTTTTATAATCTGTCCATCTAGCTGGATTCTCTTCTAGGATTTATCCTCATAGGGAATTTATGTTCAACTTCAAAATCAGTTCAAACATTAATCCTTCTTTGTAATCCAGTTAGAATTGATCTCTTCTTACTTTACAGTATCTATGAAGTATACTTACTTGTTTATATGCCTTGCTTCCATCTGAGGATGAGGAATCTTTCATGCTCATTAGGTAAACTGGTCCTGGTGGATATCAGGTAAAATGTAAATGTGTGCTAAATTAATGATTCACATGATTGTGATTACTAGAATTCATAATAACCTCTCTCTAATATAACAGAGCTATTAATACTAATTGTAATCTTTCATTACTTTTGAGTTTAAGATGCTAAAACAACATTGTACATATTGTGCTGGCAGGAGGACATATATCCACATCTTAAGAGTACAATGGAATAAGTGGTTTGTTGCTAATGAAAGAAAGCGAAATTGTGACACAAATCTCCAGCTGCAGATGTTTGGTGCTCCAGGGGAGAAAATCAGGGGAATTAGTTAAGGAAACAGCAGGCTTCTATTAAGGCTTTACAACAAAGAAAAGGAATAATGGTTTTGAAAGACCAAATAGGAATATTGTTTTGATATGTATTCCATCTCCCTTTTGTTCTAACAATGAGATTACTGATAGCATTGGACCTGTACTCTCAGCACCTTCTCAGTAGGCTTTCTACCAGTGCCCTATGCTGTTCTCTCTCTACCACTGCTCTATATTCACCTCTCCCCCATGGTCTGTGAGTTCCTTGAGGCCAGAACTCTGGTTTATATGTCTTTCTTTTTACTTGCCAGATAGTATCATTTGTTTGAATAAATATACAGAACTTTGATAATTTATATATTCACTTTAAGGGGGACTTAACCATACATGAATATCTGTGTAGAGCATTTAATATCAAAAAATACTATTGGTGTCATGTGAATGATAACCAGTGGTACTACAGTAGCTTGAGAAACAACAGAAGTGCCTTCTACAAATGACTAGGAAAGTTCTAAAAACATTTTTTAAAATGTCTCAATACGTTTCTACAAAGTTCTTCAGAAAATAAATCAAATGAGAAGTAAGAAAAAAGCTATGTTTTCAAAGATACTCATTGAAAATTATTTTTAATAGTGAAATTTGTAAACCTAACTTCAACAAAATGATAAATTGATCAGTTTCCTCTCTGACTGTTCTGTCATGGTCACCTCTGTTTCTGAGCACATCCAGGAGTGGTTTTCTACTTTTAAGTATTTGCATAATTTATGTAATTAGATTCAGCCCACCCAGATAATCCAGAAAGATCTTCCATCTCGGGGTCTTTAACCTTAATTTTATCTGCAAAGTCTGTTTACCCAGTAAGGCAATATATGCACATGTTTTGAAAAATGCATTTGAAAATCTTTGGAGCAGGGAGCATTATTCTGCCTACCATATTCACTAGCTTATACATGCCCAAACAAGTATCCAATTTTCTGAAAGGATCTTAAATCTTGGTTTCTTATGCTATTTGTATGGAAGAATATTTTTCCATACTCTGGAAAATTGTCTGATAGTCATTAATAACTTAATTGTGAATCTTTAACAGCCTTTACTAAATCTCCGTCCCGTCCCATTTTTCTTTCCTTCATATGCATTTAGCTTAAAAGAGACTAGGTAGAATGTGCTAGACAGGAGCGCATGCTGGAAGGGAAATAGGTGCAGTGGCCTCATGTAATGAAATACAAAGGATGTTCACATGTGTGTGATGGATGAGGGAAGTAAATGGCCTGGTGGTTGCAGCAATCTACCATGGGATGTTGGCTTGCAGATGGGTTGAGCAGGCCATGCATGGTCTGGTAAGGGTTGTAAAAGGCTAACAAGGTGAGGAGGTCATTGTTTGGCCAACATCTAAGTAGTCATATGTAAGAAGTATGAGGGGGACATCCGTGTAAGGGTGTGAAAGGGTGCAAGCAGCATGGTGTGAGGTACCAGAAACACAAATGGGTAAAGAGGGGGCTGAAGTGGTGGCTCTGTGGTTACAGCACTTGCCTGGCATGTGCAAGTACATGAGTCCAAACCCCAGTACCATGTATACAACAAATGTTGGAGGAATGAAAGTCAGATGAAAAATTACATAAAAAATTGCTTCTCTCTTTATCTCTCTCTCTCTCTCTCTCTCTCTCTCTGTCATTGTCCCTCTTTCTTTAAAAATATTTAAAAATAAAAAATAAAATAAAAACAAATGGGTAAAGAGGGTCTCTGAATGTGGTGTTGTCAGGGTCCTAACATAGTTAGCACTCAAGTACGGCTCAGATGGCAGGTACATGGAGGTGGAGGGAGGCAGTGCACAGAAGTCACATTTGTGTCTTGGCAGAATGTCAAAGCCTGAGAAGGGTACCAACACCCTCAGTAGATGGTAGCACCATAGTGCAGGATTCAGAGTCTGTTTATGGTGAAGAAGGTGTCTACCATCCTCACACACCAGTTCAGAACCTGTGTCCTGAGATCAGTAAGTACAGTTTTCCTCCAGACTTGGAGTAGAGTTATATAGCCCAATGGGATAAGTAGGGCAAATTCAGAGTGTTAACAAAGAATGTGAAGAGAATGTTGAAGTCTAACATGTTGAGATCAGAAGATAATCCATGTGGTGAGGTGGAGGGGGAAGAAAACTGATTATATACAGCTAGGATTCATCAAGTCAGTAAAACTATTAGTGATTTGGAAAGTTGTGTTTCCCATGTTTGGATAAAAGAGTTTACAAAGGAGAAAAACTATAATGAAAATTTTAGTATTGTTATTGGATTGGGATATGAGATATTTGTGTGAATTCAAAATTTTACTGCATATAGATGGTACAGAAAACTATACATAGGGGTGGTGTGTGTGTGTCTGTGTGTGTGTGTGTGTGTGTGTGTGTGTGATAACATTCCCTAACTCCATTCACTGAGAGAATCTTGGAGCATCATGCTTTTATTGAAATGCACATAAATAGCACCAAATTTTGTTTTCTAAGTCATTCTTCACCAAAAGTAAACATATTTTCTTGAATTAATAGATAATTTTAGGACTAAGAAAGGGAAGATGTAAAATGAACCACTCACATCACATTGAGTCATTAAGGAAAAGCTCAAATAATCATGGGGATATATCAAAGCACACACATGTGCTTACACACACACAACAAAGCTAGTTTGAATGGAGTCTCAGTAGCTAGACAAAAAATTTGTGTATCTAAGTAATAATGATATTAACAGATTTTAATCTATTACATACAATTTAAATCAATTTATCTATAGCATAAATATAAGCATATAAACAAGCAGAAAATATATTCCCAAATAATGCAATAAAAGGAATGATGGACTTTGAAGAAAGCCATCTATATTGGCTTCCATGGTTATAATATTTAATTCATCAAGGAATCATTAATGATGGTAAAATTTTCACATAAAACAGAAATATTTACATAGTCTTAATGCATCTTCCCATATTGTACTCACTGATTATAAATTGGAAAAAGCGACTTTATTGTGGTGAAAACTAGGAGACACCACCTCAATCAAATGTTCAAAATTAACATCATCAAAATGGAACAAATCAAATAATTTACCACCTGATAAGATGCAATCACACAATGTAATTTTTGTGATATTCCTTCCAAAGCCATTTAATTGAAGGAAGCATCAGATAAGCCCAAATTGAAAGACATTTTCTAAGTAACTGATTTAAAATCTTCAAAAGTGTCAAGGGCAGGAAGAGAAAAGAAAAGGCATAGGAAGGAGGTGAAATGAGATTAAAGATACAGAGCATCTAAGTGCAGTGCATGATCTTAAAGTTAGAGCTGCTTTATGGTCGTGCAGACTGTGTAGTGACACAGGGACCAGTACTTGGAAGGGTCACACACTTCCTTTAATGTCCTGTTGTTTTCTTAATTCTTAGTAATTTTATCCAAGCCCACATTCAGTTTGAACTGTATGACAGGCATTATTGTTGGTCTTGTTTAGATTGAATCCTAAAATCACATCACTGGAACAATTGAAAATTTTGGGTTAGGTATGCAATGCAATTTAGTTGGTGCTAATTTTGGTGGTTATATTGAGTTTTTATATAAAAGAATGTCTTCATAGGATGTACACACTAAAATACTTGGATGTTAAGCAAAATGTAAGCATCTTTCAAGTGACTTAGAAAAAAATAATCTTTGTGCTATAATTGCAACTTTTCTTTAAGTTTGGAATTATTTCAGAAGAAAAAAGGAAATGCAATTTGTCGAAGCCTGTATAAAGTTGAAAATTAATGGATTAAGACAAGACATGGAGCTCAATGGCATTATGCTGAATTAAAAAAAAATCTCTAAAAAGTTACATATTGTACACAGCACTTATAAAACATGCTCAAAGTGACAAAATCAGATGCTTGGCACTGAGGGTTGAGAGTTGAGGAAGGGAGGGACCAACTACAGATAACAAAGGGAATTTCCTTGTGGTGGTAGAACAATTCTGGATGACCCAGTATATGTTTGGGAAATTTATAGGTAGAACAGAGTGACAATTGAAGTCTGTATTGAAGCTTCATTGACTTGAATAATCTTGTGATGGAGAGACCACCTATTAGCTTTATAAGCAGAGAAATAGAAAAGCAGGGGAATTCAAACTGCTGAAGCCATTTAACAAGATCCCTATTGACTTAAGGATTTTAAAAAATTGAATTTGGGGGACTGGAGCAGTTGCTCAATGATTATGACACTTGCTCTGCATGAGCAAGTACACGGGTTCAAACCCCAGCACCCACATACACAACTAAGTGTCAGAGCAACGAAAGCCATGTAAAAAATTCAATGAAATTGATTCTCTCTCTCTCTCTCTCTCTCTCTCTGTCTACCTCTCTTTAAAAAAATTGAATTTGTGAAAATATTTGGCTTATTTGATAGTTAAAATTACCCTAATTATGACAAAAATCTTTTTAAAAAGAGATTCTGAGGATCCGTCCTTGTCTAGGATAGGAAATCCTGAAAAGAGATGTCTCATAGTTCTATAGAATCTCACAAAGAGGTGAATGTTGGTAGAGCCCCTCCTCAGGTTGCACTTAGTCTGACTAAATTTTAGACAGTCTTCTTGCTCACTTTGGATTTACAATTTTCCTATTTTCTTTTAGAGCATTAACTTTAGAAAACATAATCATAAATCTTTTCTCTTTCCTTTCCCCTTTGAGATATAAATTTTGAAAAGCCTCTTATCAGTATTATAACCCAGGAAAGATTTCCTCAAGGTCCAGAGCCATCCTTTAGAAAAATATTCATCATCAAAGAAGATCATCTATAGGTTTTTCTGAGAGGATAGGAGTCTAACTTTACCAGTGACTTGCTCCAAATTACAAAATTGCCTTCCCTCTTGAAGGAAAAAGGAAGCTTGCTTACCTTTACTTTGGGTGAGGCCAGTTAGCAAGTTCAGAAGACCCCCACCCAACTCTTAAAAATGTGCCAGTCTTTTTTCTGGGAAGAGGGGCAAGCTGGGTTGCTAAGTACTCAAACTTATCCTACTGCTAGCAGTACAAAAATGAAATAAACTTCTCTCTCTCTCTCTGCTTACCTAATGTGATTTATTTTTTCTTTACTAATATTGGGAACTGATAAAGAATTTCAGTACTCAGTCCTCATTCTTTACTTAATTTGAGAACTATTTCTAGTATTCTCAAGGGAAACAAGTCTGTATTGTTATTTCATGTAAAGGCACAAAAGATAAAAGGATGTTTCAAGGTTATTTCAAGGTTAGTTAGGTTGTATTTAAAATAAATGGATGCTAACATAGGTCTTCACAAAATGTTTATGAATATTGGTGACTTCAAATTACCATGAAATAATTTTGGAAAACAGGCAGAAATATATTTTAATATACTTTACTCAATGTGATATATTTCAAATTATTCTTCAAATTTTGATGGTAATAGATTTTCCCCCCCGCAGGTAAAAAATGACTTGTCTTTTTGAAAATAATGGAAAATGAGATAGTGATTGTCCCCCTAATAGTCAAGCTTAGAAAATCAGTAATTTAATGCAAATTAAATACTTATGTAAAAGGGAAGGGAGATTTAATTGAGTGACTAATTCTGTTGCTACGGTAACTTTCAGGAAAATTTATATGATATTTTTTTTTATTTGTCCAAAATAGTCTTACATATTGGAGGGAATTGTTATATACTCATGCATACACAGATATTGACAAAGTAAGTTAAGGCCTATCCTAGTATAAGGTCTCTCCCTTAGCACACTCCCCAATCTTGTGTCTCCTCTGCACTACCCCATGTTATAGATAGAAATAAGCATATACATGCATATTAATTTTTGAAATTTCTGAGGATCTCTGCCTGCATGTGTATAGTTGGGTTTCTCATGTGAGTCAAATGTTCCCAGTTGCACTGATAACACCTCTAAGCCCTCCTTCCCCTCTCTGCCTTGCTCCCTTTTCACCCCACCTTCATAGGTGTAGTTCCCCCTGCTTATGTGAAATTTAAACTATGTTGAGTTAATTATTTAAACTTAGATAATTTTCATTCTGTCTTAGATTTTACTCTAGTTTCCACATTTGAGAGAAAACATTTGGCCCTTAGGTCTCTGAGTTTAGGATATTTTACTCAGCATAGCTTTTTTCCATCTCCCTCCATTTGGCTACAAATGCCCTGACTTGTTTCTCTCTAAAAGCAGAGTAGAACTCCATTGTATGTATGTATGTGTGTGTGTCATATCACATTGTTTGATTCCATTTGTTCAGTGAGGGGCATCTGGGTTGGTTCCATAGTTTAGCTATAGTAAATTGAACCGCTATAAGCACTGATGTAGTTATGTCTCTGTAATATGTCTATTCTAGCTCTTTTGGGAAAATACCCACGAGTGGGATAATTAAGTCATAAGGTGGTTCCAACCATAACTTTTGGAGGTGACTCCACACTACTTTCCAGAATGGCTGTAAAATATTGCAGCCCCACCAACAGTGTGTTAGTGTTCCTTTCTTCTGACAATCCCTCCAGCAACTGTTATTGTTCATCTTCTTCATTTTGCCACTCTGACTGCAGTTAGCTGGAATCTCAGTGAAGTTTTACTTTGCATTTCTCTATTTGCTAGTAATGTAGACCATTTTCTCATATATTTATTGGATTTTTGGACTCTGTTTACTTCCCTAGCCCATTTGTTGATTGGATTATTTTCGGTTAAGGTGTTCAGTTTTTTTGAGTTCTCTGTATATTCTGGATATTAGTCCTCTGTTGGAGGCATAGCCAGAAAAGATCATCTGCCATTCAGGTTCTCTCTTGTCACTTTTGACTAAGTCTTTAGCTGTGCAGAAGCTTTTCAGTTTAAGGGCATCCCACTCATTTATTCTTGGCTTTAATTCTTGCACTGTGGAAGTCTTGTTAAGGAAGGAGGTGCCTACACCTTGATGACATGGAGTATTGATCCTATTTCTTCTTCTAGCAATTGTATAGTTGCTGATTTTATGTCTAATTCTTTGATCCATTTTAATTTGACTTTTCTTCAGATTGAGTGATAAGGATTTAATTTCAGTTGTCTGTATATGGTGGTCCAGTTAGTCCAGCAACATTTGTTGAACAGGCTATCTTTCCTCCACACTATATTTTTTCCCCTCTATCAAATATCAGAGGGTAAATGTTTACGGGTTTGTCTCAGTATGTTCTAATCTGTTCCATTGGTTTTCATATCTGATTTGATACCAATACCATGCTGTTTTTGTTATAGTAGCCCTATAGTATAATTTCAGGTCATGTATTGTATCATTTCATATTTTTTTTTTGCTTGTTTGTTGTTGTTGTTCTCAATTTCATTGATTTCAGCTCTGATCTTATTTATTTCCTGTCTTCTGTTGGGTTTGGGATTGGATTGTTCCTCTTTTTGTAGAGATTTGAGTTGGAGCATAGTTTATTTTTTTGGTCTCTGTCCTGATTTTTGATGAGGCATTCAGTGCTATAAATTTCCCTCTTAAGAATGCTTTCATACTATCCCATAGATTTCGATAAGTTGTTTCATTATTCTCATTCATTTTCCAGAATTTCTTCATTTATGCTGTCAATTCATCTTTGATCTATTCTTCATTTAAGATGGTATTATTCAATCTCCAAGTATTTGTGCATTTTCTGTTGTTTTTCTTTCTGTAAATTACTAAGATCATACCATTGTGGTCTGACAGGATGCATGGAATTATATCAACTTGTTTTGTATTTGCTAAGATTAGCTTTGTGGACTAGGTTTTGCTGTTCTCATCTGGAAGTCAGATTCCCAAAAGTACTGCCAGTATTCTTCTCCTGTGGAGGCGATGCCGGTTTTGTGGATGTTGGGTTTGTGTCCTCTCACAGTCAAAGAATGAAACCGAGAGACACCAAGCATAATAGAGAGTTTATTTTAAGAAATAGTAGAAGCAAAGCATATGGAAAAGAGTAGACTTCCCCCAGAAGGGGAGAACGGTACAGAGCCAAAGAGGCAGTTAGGTTTGCCCTTTATATAGGAAGTTCATCTTTCAATTGGTAATCTTCTCCCTTCCCCCAAACAAAGGACAAGAGCACTGGAAATTCTGGTTGGGTCCAGCCTTGGGTTTGCCCCCTCAGGCATCAATAGAAAAAGTGTGGTGCCTGGTTTAGCAGAAGAGAGTGTCTGCATCTGGAACCACCTGGGCAGACCCTTCTCACTAGCATTGGGGGATGTCAAATTGATTTTAAAGGAAAAGAACTGGTTTTCCCTTGATTGACTCAAACATTCTTACTGCTCTGACTGCCTAACTTTTTCCCCCTGTCTCAGAGGGAGTACAGTCTTTCACCACCTCTGATTCCTGTGGATACAGTCTTTTGAACTTCCTGGTTTGAAGCCCTGGGCACTTTTGTGTCTTTCTTTCCAAAATTCTTGTCCTGGGCCTCAGCAGTCACTGGCAGTGATGAGGATCCTGGAGCAGCTGCAAGGGTATCTTACTGATCCTAAGGGAGTGACCAGAGTGAATTGAGCTCTCCTGGGAGTTTGTTGTCCCAAACTTGAGTGACCTGAGATCCTCACTTCCCCCAAAGAGATGTCTCTTGAGGCAGTCCCAGCCTCAGAATGGAATGGGGGCACTGAGAGGAATAGACCAGTCCAGAGAGTCCCACCTCTGGGGAAGTCTCAATTGCAAACTCAGGGGCCAGAAGCCAAGTCCCACTGGGAACGTACAGGTCCTATGAGACCACCTCTGTTCCCTGGTCTTGCATTCTGAAAGCAGAGAAAAGCACTGGTTCTGGGGTGTCACTTCCATTTCTAAGTCAGAGAGGCTGAAGGTGATCTCTGCCTAGCCTGCAAGGACCCAGTGGAATCTGTGCTCCAGAGTCACAGGGCCTGAAAGCCAACCATGCCCATCCTGTGTAGGTCCTGTTGATCCGCCTGTGTTGCAAAGACAGGTCCTGAAAGGGAACTCAGCCTGGGGCATGCAGATTAAGATCCATGGGGGAGAGGGGGTTGGTGCAGCCCCAGTTCCCAAGTGACAGGATGAGTAAGAAGTCTTCACCAGGCATGTATAGCCTCCCCCCCACTGCGGTCCTGAAGCCCTGTGCAACCTGATGGTGCAGCCATGGGGCCACCTCTGATCTGAGCTCACTGCTCTTGGAGCAGCTGCTGGGACCACCCACCTACTCAAGATGGCAATTTCTGGGCTCTCTGCAGACAGATTGGAGAGAGTTTAAGTTATGTGCACTAATGCAGTCCCTGGGTTCTGCTGTGGCACAGGAGCCCTTCTGATAACAGAGATCTGCATGCCAATTTATTTTTCCTCTATTTTTGTGTTAAGTTCCCTTCCTCTGTGCCAATCCCACAGTGCCACTGCTGGATGGTGGTCTGTGCAGCTGGAGTTGCTAGGTCCCTATTTGGATTTTCTTTTTTTGCTTAGCCTCTGTGTCTCTAAATTTCCTTATTTGTCTACTAATAAGTTTAAGTAAAAATTTTGCCATTCACCCACCTCACAGAAAGGCACTTCTCCTACCGTTGGCATCCCGCTTTGTGGAGAGATTTTATGTGCAGTCCTCCTACTGGTTGCCATCTTTTGAACCCCCATATGATCCATTGGTAATGTTTTTTGTTATCGTTTCTGGACATATAAGCTATAGAGGAAGATGTCAGGCAACTCTGAGGAGGGAAGCTAGCTTTGTGCTATAATCAGAATACTAAGGCTGAAAGAGATGTTTAATTTACTGAATACTCAAATTATTGTCAGAAATACAAGCTAATCTTTCAGACTAAAATCTTGGAAGTCATCTTAGGCTATTCCTTTCTCCCATAGTTCCCTCCTCCAGAGAGGGCCATTAATTCTTTATCTGCCAGATAAATATAATATTCTCAATGCAAAGAGCAGAAAGTTTTGATCATTATTAGAAAAGGCTTTTGTTACATTCCAGCTTTAAATGGGGAAGGCTTAACACAAACAAAGAGCCTGGAAATTTTTGTTTGCTTGTTTTTGATATTGCAAAAGGGTAAAAGAAAAAGCTGTAATCATTTTTCCTGAGAGTAGAAAGAGAGGTCAAGATCAAGATTTCTTAAGTGTTTTTAGTAGCAGCTCAGTTATAGGCTAATGGTATCTGTATCAGTTAAGCTAGCTGTGTTTGAATTGCACCACCTTCCCCATTCTCCAAATCTCAAACTTCAGCATAAAGCCAGTCACCTGAGTGCCTGGGAAACCCTGGGCTGCTGAGCTCCCTCTCCAAATTTCTGATTGATTAGGTCAGGATTGGAGCCAGAAAGTTTGCACCTATAACCATTTCCTTGGTGATGGTAATGCTGCTCATCTGACAGTAACATCTGAGAAAGAGTCTTAACGGGTTTTTCTTTGTAGAATAAATGCAGCATGCAGTGTTAGCACCTAATAATTGTTGTAAGGATAGGTTATGTATCAAAACAGTGCACAGGGGGAACATGCTATTCTCTAATATTTTATACATAACCAGAGAAGACAAGTCCTTCATTTGAAAGTTTGTTTAATTAATATTCTCTTCTTCATTGATGAGAATGTCTACTAAAGTAGGCAAAATTCCTGGAAACAAAAATAAATTTGTTAACTTTCTTTTCAAAATTGACTTTACAAGTGAAACAGATTTCAACACTAAATGCTAGCCAACATGTATAAGCCATAATACTATCGAAAATTTAGATTAAATTCACTACTCTATAATACAATGGTGAAAAAGCAAGTTACAAAAAATATTTAGTTCACAATTATTTTCTAGAAATACAGAACTAGAAGTTCATTTTTTGGGGGGGGAAGATAAGGGCCTTTTGCATCATAATGATATTTTTGGGGGGCTTTTTAAAAAATAAATACCATTTTACTATAAAATTTTAAACAGTAATACTAAACATCTGGAAAACCTTGAAGACTATTTAAAAATTACATTTTATTACATAGTCAATATTTTAGTGATTTTGTTGCAGTCTTTTTATTTATATTTTCAAATGGTTGAGATGATGGTGACATACAAATTAAATTTTTTGTTATTCGCTTCATATAGTAAAAGAAAAATATATTCATGACTACACATTTTTAAAACATCTTTTCCCGCAACTACACAAAAACTTATTGCAGGAATAAGATACTTGCTCTTCCTTACGATTGAAAGGTTAGTGTAAAATGACCAGGTCTCTAATATAGATGAGCTGCTTTCCTAACAGAAAAGTAGGACTTTACCAACTCTGACAGTGCTGACCTTTATAGATGCATCACAGACACAATAAACTACTTTTTTTCTTTCACCAATGAGAATAACGAGCAATTGAATACGCCTCAGATGGAACGCTTGCCTTTCAATACTGCAGTGCCTTTAGCATGGAGGCCTAATCTGTTGACTGCTACTTACAAGTAGAAGCTTTATTTCCAGTTGAAATTTTTCTGTTTTTCCTTGATATTTTGTGTTGTTTTTAGTTTTTAATAGTTTGCTAATATAGGAAATCTCACAAAGTACATCTTGTGCCTTTCTGATCATTTCTTTCACACAGATTCCTAGAAATGAAATTATCTGGTCAGTGTGCGTATTTTAAGACTTGTCATATACTAACCAGAAAAAAAAATGAAGCACTGATTATCTGTTTTATCCTCCAATCCTTTCTCATCTTAAGCATTCTCCTTGGATTACTATTCCTCATTAGTTTTTAAAGCTCAACTTTATGCAGATCTTTCTCCCATTGTCACAACTATACTTTTGGCATCCTTCTGAACAAGATCAAAAGGAAAGGTTTTTTAAAAATATCTTGAAATTTTTTGTCCAGTAGAAGCTGGAGATATTTTCTTGGAATATAATTTACAACCTCTATAATAAATAGTGAAATGACAATTCACATAAATAAACAAATGGCTACCATCTACAACACAACAGTGCTAATGACCTAGGAATGACCATAGACATATTAACAGTCTCCTTCTATGGGGACATGTTTGCTTCCTTATCAGGTAGTACCTGAATGAGTGTAATCTTTGACCATTTAGTTTTTGTTCTAAAGTCTCTAACCTTTTTTTGTATGGCCAATTCAACAGAGAAATCAAACTCTAATATAAATTTACCTGTCTTAAATCTCAGTCTGAGCACTCTACTTAAGTTTTTGATAGAGATGAATGGAATCTTCCAGGCTAAAAACTTGGGAGTTGTTTTAACTTTGTTGCTTCTTCTTCCTCCCATTCCTCCCTCCAGCAGAGATGTCTTTTATTCCTTTGCCAGGTAAACATCATGTTTAATTTGCAACAATAATTGTAGGTGTTATATATACTTTTATGAAATATTTTTGAGTCCTATTCTCCTAAGGTACCTATCTATGTCACTGTTACCGGTTATTATGTTCAGATAGGAGGTGTCCCCAAAAATTTCACGTGTGAGACAATGCAAGAACATTCAGAACTGAAGTGATTGGATTATGATAGTTGTGATCTAACAATGGCTTGATCCACTGATATAGATGAACTGGGCAGTAACTATAGGCAGGTAATGTGTGGATGGAGAAGTGTGCCTTTGGGTTTATATTTTTGCCCCCAGTTAATGGAACCCTTTGTCTCTGTTGGCTTATTGCCATGTCCTGAGCTACTTTCTTCTTCTACACCCCTCCACCATGATGTTCTGCTTCACTTAGGTCCCAAAGCAGTGGAGTTGGCCATCTATAGATGACTGAGACCTCAGAAGCCACGAGCCACCAAATAAACTTTACCTCCTTTCCATTGTTTTTGTCAGGTTTTTTGGTCACAATGATGAAAAAAGCTGACTAAAGCATTGGTATGCTGTAGGAGGTAAGATTTCATGTCCAGGTAAAATTTTACTAATGATCTCTGGAGAGAGGATTTAAAGAAATATAATGTGTTTGTCCTCCATACCTACAAAATCAGTGTCTTGGGCCGGCATGGAAGCAGTGTGGGTAATGAGTAAAGATACGGCTTCTGTAAAGCACTTCTAGATGGTGAACATGAGGCAGAGTGTCCTTGAATGAAAGGAGCTTGAACAAATGACAAGAGCATTTAAGTCATTTAGTTCCCTGATAGGGAATTGAAATGAATCTTCCAGAGATTCTGAATGGGGGCTTGGCAGGTTTAGGGAGGCTGAGAGTCCAAATGCATTTTAGTTACTACCATGTTTTTCACAGACCACTGGTAGTGTTCCCCAAACCAGTACCAGTACCAATGTCACAGATGTCTTGTTGTGTCTAGTTATTTACCTATTTATCTTTCATTTTTAGCAGAGACAACCTACTTTATTATTTAATTTTGATTACATTCATACTTTTAGTCTTACTTACAATTGTATTGCCAGGACTTTGTACAGGTTTTGGGACACCCTGAACATTCTATCAGTGTCTACTGAAGTATTTCATTCCCTCTAGAACATAAGGCCCATGAAGGCAGGAATTTCTTTTTGTCTTCTGCTATATATCCAGTGACTACAAAATTTCCTTGATACATGACTGGTATTCACTAAAACTTACAGAATACATTCATGGATTAATGTATTATACCATATAATTTTGTTAACTGCACATAAATGAAAATTTCAATTATTTAAAGAATAGGGATTATAAGTAATACTGAAAACACATTTTATATGTTTATGGCTTAGAGTACACAAATATGCTTCAGTACATGGATTAATAAACAATGTATTTCATTTTATAGAGTGAACTTCATTCATTTGTAGTTTTTCTTTGCTTTTTATTTTTTTAAATAAAATATTGTTAAGCAGCCATTAAGGTATTGTTTGAAATAGTTAAATCATTCAAGTTGACCCAACTTACATCAAGGGCCAAAAAGAAAAAAATTTTTAGTGGCAATTAAGGATTTATTTTCACCATCCATTTATTAAAATTTTTGAAAAATTAAGGAGTTAAGTTGTTGTACAATCATTAATGCATATAAAATAACAATATCAAAAGCATATGATCCTGATCAAGAGTCACCCCCACATTGCCCATACCCTGTCTCTTGATTCTTTTATATTTCCCCCATAAGTTATAAATGTATAATATATATATAATATATATATAATATATATATATATATACATATGTATATATATATGAATTGTCCAGAATAAAATGATTGCATAAATATACTTTGGCTTCTTGAGGGAGTAAGAGTATGTTATATTGCTGATTGTCTCCCTAGATCCATCCATATCTTCCCTCCCTCTCCCCTCCCCGTGCCTCCTCCAATTCCCCTTCCTTCCCTACATATCTATGCTTGCCCTAGATTATGTGTTGCTATGCCTTTGGTGGGTCCAATACATGAATTTGGCTACCATTCACCAAGCCTGGGTTTTGCTCTATCCTCCATAAATGAGGGAAAATATTTGACCCTTGAGTCTCTGTGTTTGACTAATTTCACTTAGCATGATTTCTTCTATTGCCATCCATTTACCTTCAAAGGCCTCAAAATTATTGTCTCTTAAAGCTGAGTAGAATTCCATTGTATGTATATATTTATGCCATAGGATTTGGATTCATTCATCCAATGATGGGCATCTGGGTTGATCCATAATTTAGCTATTTTGAATTGAGCTGCTATGAACATTGAAGTTGCTATGTCACTGTAATGTGCCAATTCTAATTCCTCTGGGAAAATATCCAGAAGAGGGATAGCTAGAATATAAGGTGGATTCATCCCTAATTTTTTGAGGTGTCTCCACCCTTCTTTCCAGAGCAGCCATACCAGTTCGCAGTTCCAACAACAGTGTGCTATTGTTCCTATCTCTCCACAACCACTCCTGTATTTGTTACTGTTTGTATTCTTCATCTTTGCATGTCTGGAGTGAGTGAAATCTTCCTGTATTTTAATTTGCATTTTTCTGATTAGGAGTGATTTAGAACACTTTCTCAGGTACTCATTTATCTGCTCAATTTCCTCTATTGAGAAATTTCCGTTTAGCTCTCTGGCCTATTTATTGATTGAATTATTTGTGTTTTTAATATTAAAATTTGTGAGTTCTTTATAAATTTTTTATATTACTTCCCTGTTGGAGGAATCACAAGCCATGGTTATCTCCCATTCTGTTTTTTCTCTTTTGACAGTTTCTTCAATTGAATTTCTCTGATTATGAGAAATGCAAGATTGCAAGAAAGATTTTGGCGGAGCAAAAGCTGATCATGTAATGGCATCCCACCCATTAATTCTTCACTTTAATTCTTTCACTTGGGAAGTCTTGTTGGGAATGTTGTTGCCAACTCCCATAAGCTTGAGTGTTGCTCCTAATTTTTCTTCTAGCAATTATATGGTGGCTGTTAAACCAGCTAATTCTTAGTTACTTGATCCATTTTGATTTGATTTTTATGCAAGGTGAGAGATACAGATCTAATTTCAACTTTCTGGCTGTCCAACTTGTCCAGCATCATTTTTTAAAAATTGTATTTATGTTTTCATCTGAACTTTATTTCTGTGATGCTTACTTGTGTATGTGGTGCTGGGGATCTAACTTGGGTCCTTAGGCATGCCAGGCAAGCTTCTCAACCACTGAGCAAGAGCTCCAGCTCCAGTCCAGCACCATTTGTTGAATAAGCTGTGTTTCCCCAATGTTATATTTGGACCCCCTTTTTCAAATATCAAATGTTGAAAGTCTTTTGGGTTTGTCACAAATTCTTCTATTCTATTCCATTAGTCTTCATTCCTATTTCGATACAAGTACAATGCTGTTTTTGTTATTATAACTCTATAGTATAATCTTAGACCTGGTATTATGAAAACATCTGTTTTATTTTTCTTGTTTAGAAATGATTTGGCTACTCTCACTTTCTTTTTCCAAATGAATTTGTGAATTGCTTTTTCTATATCTATAAAGAATGAAATTGGTAACTTGATGGGGATTGCATTGGATTTGTATATAGCTTTTGGCAGAATATCCATTTTAATTATTTTAATTCTGCCTAAACAAGTACATGGAACATCTTGCCATCTTCTCCTGTCTTCTTCGATTTCTTTCTTCAATGTTAGATAATTTTCACTTCGGAGGTCTTTTACTTCCCTTCTGTCCTATTATTGTTAGTGTGTAGGGAAGCTATCAAGTTATGTGTGTTGATCTTGTAGCCAGCCACGTTGCTAAATCTGTTCTTAATATGAAATAGTTTTCTGGTGGAGTATTTTGGCTCTTCCATATGTAGAATCCTGTCATCAGTAAAGAGGGATAATTTGATTTCCTCTCTTCCTATTCTTATCCTTTGACTTCCTTCTCTTGCATGATTCTGTCTCTATAACTATATTGAATATAAGTGGTAAGAAAGGGCAGCCTTGCTCATTCATAAGTTTGGTAGAAAGGCTTTCAACTTTTCTTCATTTAGTGTTATACTACCTGTGGGTTTCTCATATATGGCTTTTACATATTTAAGATACATTATTTGATCCTCATTTTTTCTAGAGGTTTAAGAATAAATGGATGTTGGATTCTTTCGAAGGCCTTTTCTACATCAATTGAGATGATCATATTTTTTCCCTTAATTCTGTTTAAGTGATGAATTACGTTTATTAATTTTCATTTGTTGAAAGAGGCTTGCATTCCTGAATGAAGCCCAATTGAGTTATCTTCTTGATGTGTTCTTGAATGTTGGTTTGCTAGAACTTTATTAAGGAATTTTATGTCAATGTTAATCATAGATATTGATCTGTACTTTTTTTAATGTGTCTTTTGGAATCAGAGTATGGTTGTCTCATAAAATATATTTGGGAGAATTCCCTTCTTTTCAGTTTCTTGGATTAGCTTGATAAGGAGAGCTGTTAGCTCTCCCTCATAAGTGTGGTAAAAATCAGTGGAGAACCCATCAGGTCCTGAGCTTTTCTTCTTTGGTAGGCTTTTAGTTGCTGTATGAATTTCAGTGCCTGTTATCAGGCTGTTTAGGATTTCAGTATCATCCTGTTTCAATTTAGAGATGTTGTATGTGTCTAGAAATTTGTCGATGTCTTCCAGATTATCTCATTTAAAGAATTAGTTTTTCAAAATAGTTTCTGATAAACCATTAGGTTTCTGTGGGGTCAGTTGTGAACTCTACCTTTTCATTGGTGATTTTGTTGATTTGCTTCAATTGCTTCTTTTATTTAGTGATATTTGCTAGGGTCAATTTTATTTTTTCAAAGAACCAGCTCTTTGTAACATTGATTCTTTTTTATTTTTTTCTTGATTTCATTGATTTCAGTTCCAATACTGATTATTTCCTGCCTTTTGCTGGGTTTGTGGTTACATTATTCTTCCTTTTGTAGGGATTTGAGGTGGAGCATACACCCATTTATGCTTGATCTCTCTTGTTTTTTTAATGTAGGCCCTCAGTGCAATGAATTTTCTTCTTAAAAATGTTTTCATACTCTCTGAGAGGTTTCTATAAGTGTGTCTTCATTCTCATTCACTTCCAAAAATTTCTTGATTCTCCTCTCATGTCTTCTCAGATGCATATTCATTTAATACAGTATTAACCAATCTCCATGTATACATGTACTTTCTGTTATAATTTTTGCTATTAATTGCTAGGATCACAGCATGATGGTCTGATAGGATACATGTGAAAATGTCTAGTTTTTAAAAATTTGCTGAGACTTCCTTTGTGAACTAGAATATAATCTGTTTTGGAGAAGGATCCACATGCTTCTGAAAGAAGGTAAACTCAGCCAATTTGGTAGAAGAATATTCTGTAGATGTCTATTGAGTCCCTTTGATTTGTGGAGTTGTTTAGGATTGTTTTCCATTCTTTCATATTTAATCTGGGGACATTATTAACTGAAAGATGAATATCCTTAAATCAGCATATTGTTGGATTTTATTTTTTGATCCAATATACTAGTCTGTGTCTTTTGATTGGTGTGTTCAGACCATTCACATTCAGTGTTAAGATAGTTATTTAGTTGTGGTTCATAATCATTGTGTTGTAGTAGTGAGTTCTGTGCTGTCTTGGTTGTCCTTTCATAGCTTGTATTTTTATTGAATTTCCTCTTCTTGAGGGTTTTAAGGATAGTTTTTTCTTCTATCTGTAGTTTATCTTTGAGAATTCTTTGTAATGCTGGTTTTCTGTTTATCAATGCTGCAAGTTTGATCTTATCATGAAGTATACTGATTTTCGCTTAAAATTTGAAGCCAGCTGTGTTTTGCTGAGTGTAGATTTTTGGCTGTGGTTGTTGTCATCCATGGATTGAAATATATCCTTCCAGAATCTTCTTGCTTCTAGGGTCTGAGCTGAAAAGTCAGACGTGATCCTTATTGGTCTGCCCCTGCATATGATTTGCCATTTCTCTTGTGCCACTATTAACATTCTTTCCTTTATTTTCCTGTTATACATTTTGAATATGATGTGTCTTGGTGAACTTCTCATTTGATTAGGCATATAGGTTGTCTTATTCACTTCTTGAATGAACATATCTGACTATTCTAATATGGGGAAATTTATTTTGTTGAGAATGTTCTTTATGTCATTTTTTGTGTGCTTTGATTTATTTTTGTATTCCAATTACTCTTACATTATTTCTTTGATTTTGTCCCAGAGATTTAGAATGTTCTCCTTATATTCTTTGTTTTTGTTTTTGTTTTGTTATCCATATGCTCAAGCTGACTTAGCCTATCCTCATTGTAAAAAGTTCTTTCTTCAAGAGCTGAGGTTCTGTTTTATGTAGAAATTAGTCTATTATTAAATTCTTCCATCATTATTCTTATGTAATTGACTGAAGATTTTAGCTCTATTACTTCCTTTTTCATATATCTATTTTTTTTCTATAAATACATTTTTTTATTATTTTTTGAACAACCTTACACGATTTTAACAAAATAATATAAAATGTGTATAAAATGTGTAAATATTCTGGATATTGCAATTATCTCCAGG